>PVKS010016789.1:0-43272 GCA_004027875.1 Aplodontia rufa
TCACTCCGTTTCAACAGCTGCCCTAGAGCGATCTTGTTACTATTTCCACAAGTTCCTTCAGGAAGGGCTGCTAGGTTGTGCTTTGCTAGGCTTCCTAATTCTTATGCAAAGAGTTAAGATGTGTTGGAATGTGCTAACCACAGGCTGTTCCCTACCTAGTTGTTTGTCTGTACTCAAAATCTGCATAACCCCTGGCAACCCCCTTAGAAGGATTATTGATTCCTTGGCTGTCTCCCCTCCTCCATATATAAAAACCTGTGTGCCTTGATAATAAACGGATTCTGAGCTGCCATCAGCTGCGTGTGGTTGCCTCGTTTCCCCGGCTGGGAGGGAAGGGGTCCCCGGACGAGGGGGGACCCGGGTTCCAGCCGTCGGCACTCACCCTCCTCCTGATTGGCTCCCGGGGGGGGACAATACAGCCCCCCAACACTCCTATCTCCCCACAACCCCTCCAGCATCTGTTATTGTTTGTCTTCTCCATCTTTGCCAATCTGACTGGAGTGAGGTGAAATCTTAATGTACTTTTGATTTGCATTTCTCTTATTACTAGTGATTTAGAACACTTTCATGTATTCACTGGCTTGCTTAATTTCCTCTGTAGAGAAGTTTCTATTTAGCTCTTTGCCCCATTTTTTTTATTGGATTGTTTGTGTTTTGGGTATTAAGTTGAGTTCTTCATAAATTTTGGATATTAGTCCCTGTTGGAGGAATCACAGGTCATGATTATCTCCCATTCTATAGGTTGTCTCTTGACAATTGACCAACTCCTTGGCTGTGCAGAGCATTTTAGTTTAATGAAATCCCACTATTTGATTTTTGACTTTAATTCTTTTGCTTTGTCTTGTTGAAAAAGTCTTTGCCTACTTCCAAATGCTAGAGTGTTGATCCTAACTTTTCTTCTAGCAGTTTTATGGTAGCTGGTTTAATTCCTAATTCCTTAATCCATTTTGATTTGGTATTAGTACATGGTGAGACATAAGGATCTAATTTCAACTTCCTGCCAAAGCCTGTCCAGTTTGTCCGGCACCACTGTTGAATAGGCTGTTATTTGCCTATGTTATATTTTTCTCTCCCTTTGCCAAAGATCAGATGTTTAAAGATTTTGTAGATTTGTCTCAGAGTCTTCTATTCCATTCGTCTTCTGTTCATTCCTGTTTTGATACCAGTACCATTCTGGTTTTTATTTTTATTTTTTGTTTTTTTACTAAGCTCTATAGTATAGTTTTAGATCTGGTATTGGGAATCAACCTGTTTTTTATCTTTCTTGTTTAGTAATTTTTTTGGCTATTCTGGGTTTCATTTTTTTCCCAAATGAATTTGAGAATTGCTTTTTCTATATCTGTAACGAATGGCATTGGTGTTGTGATGGGGACTGAATTAAATCTATATAGTGCTTTTGGCAGAATGGCCATTTTAATTATATTAAATCTGCTGAACCAAAAGTACCAGCAGGCTGCAATGAACCCTGAATATATTTGGATCAATGTTCTGGGGCCTAGATAAATGACGTCCAGCTAAGCAAGGTTACAGGCTGAAGCAGCTTTCTGGAAGAATGTATTCATCAGAGCAGTGGTGTCTGCCCCAACCCTTGGACCTTCAAAGAAGACATACCTCCAAACCTGCCTACTTTCACCATGGAGAAACTCTATTCAAGGATCCAGATGATTATCAAAATGAGGAATCAAAATAGAAAGGGTTCACATCAAGGCCACAGCTCCCCACCCAAGAAAGCATTCTTAAGAGGAAAAGTTATTGCACTGAGCACTTTCATCAAAATTCCTGAGGAATCACAAATAAACAAGCTTATGCTGCAACTCAAATCTTTACAAAAGAGAAACTCCAATCCCAAATCTAGTAAAGAACTGGACACAATCAAAATCATAGTCAAAAAATCAATCAAATAAAGAATTAAAAAATAATGAACATAGCAGAAAGTTGGCTCTTTGAAAAAATAAAAAATATTGACAGACCCCCCTAGCCAATCTCACCAAAAGAGATCAAAATGAAGCAAATTAACAAACAGAAATGAAAATGTAGACATCACTACTGACCCATATGAAAACCAGAGGATTATTAGAACCTATTTTGAAAAACTTCATTCCTCCAAGTTGGAGAACCTAAAAGACATGGACTAATTCCTAGCTACATACAACATCCCCAAATTGACACAGGAGGATATTGGAAACCTAAATAGACCAATATCAAGTTGTGAAATTTAAACAGCAATTAAAAGTCTTCCAAAAATAAAAGTTCATGACCTCATAGATTCTCAGATGAATACTACCAGATATTTAAAGAATTAACACCTCTCATTAATTTATTCCATGAAACTGAAAGAGATGGAATCCTCCCACTTTTTATGAAACATAACCCTGATACAAACACCCAACAAAGACACATCAAGGAAAGAAAACTACGGAATAATATCTCTGGTGAACAAAAACACAAGAATCCTAAACAAATTCTTGCAAACTATATTCAACAACACATCAAAAATATAATACATCATGATCAAGTAGGCTTTATTCCAGGGATACAGAGCTTGTTCACCATACACAAATCAGTAAATGTAATTTACCACTTAAGTAGATTAAAGATAAAAACCATTTGATCATCTCAATTGATGAAGAAAAAGCCTGTAATAAAATCCAACATCCATTTATGTTCAAAACTCTGCAGAATATAGGGATCAAATGAACTTAGCTCAACCTTGTATGGGCCATTTATGATAAGCCCTCCACAAACATAATACTAAGCGTAGAAATACTGAAAGCATTTCCCACTAAACTTAGGAATATGACAAGACTGTCTACTCTCACTACTTTTATTCAATATAGTCCTCAAAACCCTAGCCAGAGCAATCAGACAAGAGAAGGAAACTAAAGGAATATGAATAGGAAGAGAAGGTTACACTATATTTTCTGAAAATATGACACTATATCTAGAAGACCCAAAAAGCTACAAAAGAAGACTTTTAGAACTCATAAAAAGGATTTAGCAAAGTGACAGGATACAAGATCAATTCCCAGAAGTTAACAGATTTCCTATACTCCAACAGCAATTCTGCCAAAGAAGAAATCAGGAAATCTGTCCTATTCACAATAACCTCAAGAAGAATAAATACTTGGAAACTAAGCCAACAAAGGAAGTAAAAGATCTCTGTAATGGAAATGATACATAAGTGAAGAAAGAAATTGAAGATGACCTGAGAAGATGGAAAAACTTTCCATGTTCCTGGTTAGACAGAATCATTATGATTAAAATAACCATTCTGCAAGAAGCACTGTACAGATTCAATACAATCCTCCTCAAGATACCAATGTCATTCTTCACAGATATAGAAAAATGTTTTCACACTTATTTGGATCAGGAAGAAATTGAGAATAGTGAAAGCATTATTAACTAAGAAAAAAAAAAAAAGCAAACCAGGAGCAGCAAAGCAACAACAGGAGAAATCACTATATAAGACTTGAGATTATA
This sequence comes from Aplodontia rufa, assembly GCA_004027875.1. Taxonomy (NCBI): domain Eukaryota; kingdom Metazoa; phylum Chordata; class Mammalia; order Rodentia; family Aplodontiidae; genus Aplodontia; species Aplodontia rufa. Next base: position 3,481 of record PVKS010016789.1, read on the forward strand.
CTATAAAGTTGTAGTAACAAAAACAATGTGGTACTGGTATCAAAAGAGGTATGAAGACAAATGGAATATAATAGAAGACACTGAGACAAACACACTAATCTTTAACCATCCGATATTTGACAAATGGGGCAAAAATATAGGTTGGAGGAAAGATAGACTTTTTAAATCAATGATGTTGGACAAACTGGACAACAGCCCTATGCAGAAAATTAGAATTAGATCCTTATCTCTCACCCTGCACAAAAATTAAATTGAAATTGTTCAAAGAATTAGCAATTAAAGCAGCAGCATTAGAACTCTTAGGAAAAAATAGGATCAACACTTCACAATATTAGTGCAGACACCAACTTTCTTAACAAGACTCTCACAACAACAACAAAAAATAAAGCCAAAAATCAATGAAAGGGATACCATTAAACTAAGATGTTTCCGCACAGCTAAGGAATTAGGCAAGAGCATCAAGAGAGAACCTATAGAATGGAGAAATTGTCCTAAATTCTTGCTAATTGGTCTTTTGCCTGCAGCTCTATTTTCTTTTTCTCCTTTAACTCATGGATTTCACTTTTTCTGTTCTTTTGCTGCTGCTGTTGTTTGAAGAGATATGTGTGTGTGGGGGGGGTCTCCCTATAATGCCTACACTGGCCTGAACTTCCAGCTCCAGGCTCAAATGATCCTCCTGCTTCAACCTCCTGAGTAGCCAGGATCACTATCTCCTTCCCACCGTGAATGAATTTTGTTTTTTTATTATATTATTTTTCATTGTCAGCTAGAGATGAAATGGACCTGAGACCTGCAGGTGTTGCTCAATGGTGGAGCACACACTTAGCATGAGCAAGTCCCTGGGGGACATCCCCAAAACCCAAAGCAGCCAAACAATGAAGTAAACTAGGTGTTTCAACAGTCCCCAACTAAATTGTGATTCCAGTCCCAGAGCCATGAGCAACCATCCCTATCAGGAGGTTAAGGGGAGCTGGACATGGACTTAGTGTGCCTTCCATAGCTGCTCCTTTTACCCAGGAAATGGACTGAAGCCTAGTTGTCCCACCTGTGACCAGAAGGAACCTCAGGTGGAAAACTTGTTCATGCAGACAGAAGCCCATTAGGCTCTCGTCAGAGCCAGGTACAGTTTATGCTGCCTGGACATCGCTCAGGTACTGAAGAGCCATACTTCATGTTCTGCTCCTCAAGCCACCATTTGAGTGTAGTGTTGAGCTACTGCAAGCCCTGGTTTTGATGTAAAACAGTTAAACTTGTGTACAAAGTGGATGCTGCTGCGGCAACATGAATTATAAGAGTTCACTACGCCATGCCCATGTTTCTGCAGTTCTCTGTACATCCTTATTTTGGTCTTGCCCCTCCAACAAACTTGTCATGGTCCAGAAACAGCCTCAAAGTAGAAAGCCAGGCCTTGTATTTTCTCATTTCACAGGGATATGATCATATTCTGCCAATTATCCAATGTTTGAAAAAAAATTGTAAATGGATTTTCTACTTTGTCCATTGTATGTGGTGAAAGACTATGCCCTGTAGGAGTTATGTCTTATGGTTGGAAAGAAAACATCTTATTTTTTAACATTGAGGACTATTATGAATGGAGATATATGTGTTCAGGTATTAAAATATTATCCACTTTTACATAATTAGCAAACATGAATTTTGGTAAATCAACAAGCCAATAACAATTCTATCATGTAATCTAGTGTTATTTAAACCTGTCTTTGAGTTAGACAATTAATCAGGACCAATAATCCATTCACTGAAACCTCTATAACGCATGACACACTGGATTTATATTCTAATATTTCAAGGATAGAAAACTGTTTATATACTGTGAAAAAAAACTACAAGGGAGTCCTTTTTGCAATTTTTTCCTTACTTTATTGCTAATAGTAATGGCAAAAATAATTTTCTGTTGTCTCTATAAAATGAAGAAATTTTGGATTGAAAGTTAAAAAAAATCTTTTGGCCATTTGACTCATTTAATTTGTGTAACCCTACATTTATTATTCTAGAGTCAATTAAAAATTTATTTATACATCAGAAGCCAACAAAAAATAAGCAATGACAGTATTTTAAATTCAACTATAATTTTCTCCCCAATATTTAGCATAACTGTAAGACAAAATAGATAAGTCAAATATTTTCTCTGTGGTCACAGTAATGATATAGACACAAGAATAATTCTTTTCTTCCTTATGTATTACATGCCACTGATCACAGAAATTATTTTCTTTTGATTAGTTCAAAATTAATTGTTTTCATAGATCACATATTTACATGAATGAATAAGTGAATAAATGAGCAAATGAATTCTTGTTTCCATTTACTCTTACTATCATCTAAACCAGAAACTGGGGAAACCAAGCCTAAAAGCATCTGTGATATACAAACAAGTCACAGGACTTTAATTATAAATCTTTTTCTTGAAATTCAAGAACGCTTGTTTCATGTAAATGTTTATACACGTTTTTAAATATCCACAGTGAACATGTAATCTTGTTTTTATTTGAACTTGATGCCTTTAATGGGTAAGTATTTATCCTGGTAGTAAAATGACAGTTCCCAGAAATAATCTGAAAGCAGCAACCATTATAAAACTACAGATTTCTTATTAATGAGAGTATGTATTACAATGAAATTTAATACAAATATATTGGAGTTTGTTGGAATTAAATAAAAATTATGTCTAAATTAGAGTGCTACCAGTTCATGCAAATGATAATCCATATACTTATGTTTAGACATTCAGCCTCTCTCATCTTCACAAGTTTGACTCTTGCATTGTTTCCTACATAATGCATTTATCTTTCTCTTTAAGATCATTTTTTATCAAACTAACCACATCCTTTTTCCTGCCAGTTAATTGATTAAAAATAACGTCTCAAACCTCCTCTAAGCCAGAGACTCATTTCAATGTGTTGTTGTAGTGTTGAACACAATCATTATATTCATTTTCTCTTTTTCTATCTTTCCCATTCTCATCCAACTGGGCTTTCATTTCTATTGCTAATAATGTTCAAATCAAAATAATTTAAAACCATCATATTGCTAAATCCATATAACTTTGTACATTCATTTTCTAAACTCCGTACACTGCTTATCAATATTCAACATCTTTCCTTGGCCTTCAGCTAAACCCCCTACCCTCTTGATCGCTTCTCTATAATTTCATCCTCTTTAATGCATTAATTTGAACCAGATGTCTCCTGATAGTCATGCTACCTTGAGATATCTCAAATACCAACTGCTTGCTCTTCCACACCCCTCATTCATCTGGGTTTGGATTGGAGTAAATATCTTCTTGCTCCCTTTTGGCATGGCCACAGACTGTCTATGCTAGCCTTTGGACCTAAAGTAGGTCAACTATCCTTTTCTGTCCTAAGTGCTCCCAGCTTGAATCACCTATTGTGATCTGAACCTTCCTTCCTTCATCATCTGCTTATTCTAGACAGAAAATTTCATTTTAAAATTCAATGTTATTTTCTAATCCATTACTATTATCCTATTGTTATTCTTTCACTGAATACATTGCCTATCCTTACAATATTTTTTTCCCCATGAGATACCCATTATCATTAGTCAGAATACTTTTTGAAGAAACACCACCAGAGAAGCAATGGTCTAGAGCTTATAGGAGACTTTTAAAAGAAAATTGTGCACAACCAGGCTTGACAATGAAAGTGAGAGTTAGCAAAACAAAAAGGAACAAGGTATATGAAAATGGAGGATAGTAATATGATCTAACAATGTTTAGATTGTTTTCTTATAGATATTTAAAGTGTACTTTTCACCCACATAGACTGTCTTTTCTCCTCTTTATATTAAATTCCTTCACACTTTCCAGTATTCTAAGCAGATCTTAAAATCTGCATGAAAGTATTCCCTGACCACCTTAGCAAAAAGCCAAGCCACTGGCATTTAAATTTTGAGTATTCTTCAAAGTATTCAAAAATCTATTGAATACTTATCATACATTATCTCATCTTATAATTTTATTTCTATCTTCAAAAAAATTCCCTCACTTACATAGGGCATGTTATGTGATAGAGGGGAGTATCTCCTATATCTGTTTAAAAAACTGACTAATGGTAGAGTAATACATGGAACAGAAATGAAAGGAATTGTGAATATACACAATTGATAAGTGCACTTAGAAGAGTATGCATAGAGTTTATCATGCATCACATGGAGTCACACAGTGTCAAACAAAAGAAACTTTCTTCGAGCTGTTCCCTTTCATTGTGTAGGTAAGAATACTGAGGCCCTAGAGGTTGTAGGTGGTGCTTCCTTCTCACAGGGCCACAAGTCTGGAACTGAAATTCAGGTCTTTTATTTCCGTAGTTATTCTCTCCACTACACCTTCTCTTTACAGTTATTGTGATAATTAGTGCAATTATTATACTTCAGTAAGTTTATATAAAACCAAGTGTGTTTTATTAGAACACTAAAATCCATTTTCATGAGTTTAGATATCACTGTTTGCTTTTCACTTCACACTCTTCCCTGCTCAAGAATTAATGGGTTCTTCAAGATGCACTGCCTGTCCCCAAACAGTATTCACTTTTCACAGCGTTCACATTTGTTTTCTGAAAAACCTCAAACACTCATTAGGGGAATGACTAGTTGCATTAATAAAAAAAAAAATTATGAGAAGATGTCATACCCTGGAGATTACAACAAAGCCACAAACATCACTGTTAGATGACCAAATTTCAAGAGTCTAGTAATCTTTCTGAAACCGTTACACTGTATAGTGTGTTGCATAGTATTATAAAAAAGAATTCAAAAAGTGTTATGCAATCAATTCTTTTGATCCTATGATATTTTTCCCTGTATATTGCCCTTGCTTCTAAATTTCATTCTTGAAACAATCTTCTCACCTTGCTGAGATCCTTGAACTTCCAAGTGCTGAATTCAAGCCACTTTCACAGACTCTTAACTGACATGAATGGCCAGGTCACGGATAACACGGACAAGGCTCATGATTGCATGCAAGAAGCTGTCACATAGCAGCCAGCGCCTTTGTTGAGTTCTCAGTGAGAAACAAGGATGAGAGACACTTTTTATGCCCTATAATTACTTACCAAATGTCTTATTCTGTTCAGGCTGCTATGACCAAATGCCATAAACCAGATATTCTATAAACAACAGAAGCATATTTCTATCACTTCTGAAGGGTGGGAAGTCCAAGGTCAAGGCACTGGCTAGTTGGCAACTGATGGATTTCTGCTCTGTTGGTCACAGAGGGCATATTCTTGCTGTGTCCTCACATAGTTAAGAACTAGCCAGGTCTTATAATCTGGTGGGATGGCAAAGGTACCAAGCGGAAGGGTTATATCCTCATGATCCAATCACTTTTGAAAGGCTCTCTCCCCTAATAATATCATTTGGAGACTTAGGGTTTCAACAAAGGAATTTTAGGGGAACACAGATATTTTTACTGTAGCACATCTATAATTACATAAGAAAAATTCTGTTAAATAAACCTACATTTAACTAGCTAAGTCTTTCTTAAAACAACCACTGATGTTTATAGCTTAGTGAAAGGTTGCAGCTAGTAAACTGATATTTTGCTATTGCTATTCAAACTGTAGTCCAAAATCCAATATAGCCACAGATGAAAGCTGACTTCTCTGAATGTGCATTTTGACAAGATCTTCTGTCAACTGAATGCACACTAATATTTGAAAAGCAATTTTCTTATATACCAAGTCATTTCCCAAGCTTGGTTGTATGTTTACCAAAGATGCCTTATATTTCTTTCCACATACATACGGTTTACACCAATTTGTGTATTTATACACTTTTGAAATGAAAAAAATAAAATTACAAAAGTGTGATTATTTTTGTATGCAATATGGAATACTTTGTCCAGATTTGATGAATGTAAATCATACTATAATTATCACTGCAGAGGGAAATTACAAAATCCACATGAGTTCTGAATTCATATTACTTCACATGTGGATTTACATCTGCATACTAATTTCAACATACAAAAACAGGAAATCACAGATGGCACAGGAAACAGCTTGAAACTACTTGATCTACAAGAAAAAAAAGGATTTGTGAACAAAGTTCATATCTATGGTTAAGTGAAGCATTAGATGCAATGAGATTTTAGAGACCCTTTAAGACATAGTATATAATAAGTTGTTGCTAAGTAGGGATATGAAATTGATACAGACTAACAGAGTAAAACTCCATCTTCTATAATTGATTCAATAAATATGTTTGGAGAATCTGCCAGACTCCCATGGGTTCTGGAGATAGGATCTGAACAAAACACAATATTTGCCTTCTCTGAGCTTCTCATCTGATAGGGAGACCTGGCCCAGTGAAGTTGCTCACTTTCACTTATGCTTACATTTCTCCTCTGCAGAGATATTACTTACTTTACATTTGCTGAATGGGATTCTGTTAAGTGGTTAGAAGTTCAATGCATCTAATCCCCTTCCTTACCTTTCTTCAATATGTAATGGAAACCACTGAAGTTTCTTGAGCAGAGGACTTCAATGATCAGAGGCTTACTTAGGAAAATCTATTTAGTTTGGACAATGTTAATTCTAGATAAGAAGTAATGAGCCTTGTACTACATATGCCTTGTATTAGGAAACAGGAGGCAATTTAACTCTGAGGAAGTTTCTTGATCCACCAGTTTACTCCATCCTAAAGCACTAGCCCCTGTTCTTGCTTTTCCCAGTTCTTTTCCTCCAATCACCTTTATTTTTGACATGCAAATAAGAAGCAAATGACCTCCCCGGAATATGTATTGCAACTGAAAATTCTAGAAATTTACATGTTCTAAGCGAATTTTTGAGGAATGTTTTCTAAAATTTAGACCAGTTTTAAAGCTGTGGATCAGATTTGTTTTCACATTTTTATTGGTGCATTAAAATTATACATAATGATGGGATTTGCTGTTACATATTCATACATGCACATAATATAACAGTATACTTTGGCCAATATCTTACCTAAGCCCTCCCCCTTCCCTTCTCCAGTATAGGCCTGGTTCCTTTCTTCTGATCTTGCTTTGAATTTCTTTTTTTAATGTTTCAATTTTATGGATTGTATGGGAATTATTTAGTACCCTAGAGGTATAAAATATACTGTTTTTCCAGCCCCCCCCACTAACCCTCTTTCTTCCCTCCCATCCTTCTTTGCCTCTTTACTAGTCTTCCTTTAGTTTATTTTTAAATTTTTTTATATAATCTTATCATTTCTTCACCCTTTCCTTTATTTTACTCTAGCTTCCACAAATGAGAGGAAACATTCAACCTTTGAGTTTCTGAGTTTGATTAATTTCACCAAAAAATCAATATGTGGGATACCATTAAACTAAAAAGCTTCTGCAAGGCTAAGGAAATGATTAAGACTGTTAAGAGACAGCCTACAGAATGGGAGAAAATGCTGGCCAGCTAATCTGATGGGGGATTAATATCCAGAATATACAAAGAACTCAAAAAACAAAAAATAATAATCCAATCAATAGGCAAAACAACTAAACAAACTTCACAAAAAAAGAAACACAAAACACCAATAAATATATGAAAAGCTATTCAACATCTCTAGCAAAAAGGGAATTACAAATTTAAACTACATTAAGATTTCATTTCACTCCAGTCAGAATGGCAAAGATCAAGCAAATGAACAATAAATGCTGGTGAGGTTGTTGGGAGAAAGGACTCTAGAAAGCAGTATGGAGATTTCTCAAAAAACTGGGTATGGAACCACCCACCATATGACCAGCTGACCCATTCCTGGGGATGTTCCTGAAAGACTTCAAAATTGGCATAATACAACAACACAACCACATCAATGTTTAGAGCAGCACAATGGATGGAAATGATGGACAATTTTTTAACCACACCGTTTAAGCAAAGCTTACTTTTCCCCAGAAAATCCACAAGGACGCTGAACTCAGCCAACATTTTCAGTTCCATCTGCAACTCACCCTCCCCCACATACTCCCAGGTCCTATTGTTCCTAACAGTGCCTTTCTGGAGTCTCCTTCACTAATTCTTGTCACATCTCAAGGCTTTGTTTAACGTAATGGACTTAAGTGTTTGTGATAATCATCCTCTTGTTTTATGTATAGTTAGTAGGAAATCAATATATGTCTTTCAGTTGAAAGATTTTTTATTTCTTTGTTGATACACATCATATAAAGGTCTAAATGTTGCTTTCTGCTTACAAATGTGAATTACCCACTTCAGAAGTCCCTCTTGTCCCACCGAGTCACAAGATGAGATATCAACCGTTAGCCTTGTGACATCTAAGCCTGTGACATCTAGCCATGGGTTTTGAGTCACATCATGTCACAAGATGTGCAGGTGTGACTAATAAAACTTCTGTTAGACTGTTAACCCAGAAAAACAAACTATTTGGAAAGTCCCCTGTTACCCCACCGTCTCCTGCCCAGGCCTGACCTATAAATGAATCAATCCTGTGCTGACCCATAAGTTGTACCAGAAGACTAAAACCTATAAAAATTGCCTGTTTTAAACGCTCGGGGCTCTGAATCATCAACCAATGTAAGGAGCCCGTTCGCGCGAAAGTCTAATAAATTCCTCTTGCTGTTTGCATCGACTGGTCTGGTTCCTTGGATCTTGGGGCATTTCCACCCGGCGGATAGTATCCCAACCTTGGGGTCTATCAAATGCATATTTATCTTTTAGACAGATTTAATCAAAGGGGATGGCAATAAAATAAGATAAAAGGACTTCAAAATTTCAAGCTTCCTTTTTCAAAATAAATAATGTGGCATTTTATAGTTCAATACTTACAGTTTAATGTGTCAAAATTTGAAACTCTCAAGAGTGAAGAAGAGTTGGGAATTAAACCACATTTTGCTACTTAGTAGTTCAGTAATCTTAGTCATATGTAGAATTCTTATGAAAATGATATAAGATAATGTCATAGAATGAAAATAAAGTGTGTGTGGTTTTGAGAGAAGGAAACATTGTTTTTACAAACTTGACAAGTATTTTCTTCTAAGATTAACATTTGCCCATTGAAGAGCACTATGTACTAATTCTTAAATTTTTCTCACACACACACACAATCTTTACCAAAGCTTCACACTTGCTCCTGATGACCTTTCCATGTATTACAAAATACTTATTCTATCTTTATATAAGATGATTAAACATGAACAGAAAATTTCTGCACATTTATACATGAAAGGTGAAAATTTCTTTTCTACTTCAATTCACATTGTTGTTCAATGATATGGAAACTTTCAGAATGATAATTTGCATTACGGTTCTGAGAATGTTTAAAAATCAATAAAATTATCCTTTGTATCCATTAATAATTTTTTATTTCTATGAAGACTGAATTAAATTTATATCTATTATCTAAAATGTCTAAGTTGTACTATGCTTATAATTATGTGAACTCTTGAGCCCACCCTGCCATCATGTACTCTGTAAATATAATCATTTCTTGAAATTTTCATGTCCCATGGTTTATCTTAAGTAATTACTTAGGTAAAAAATATTTATGTTTTTATTCTCCACTTGCAGCCTCAGAGGGAATATATGGTTAACATTTGCCTTCAATTCTGAAGTATGATCAGTGAAAAAAATTATACAGACCTTCCATAATTCAGCAAAATGATATTAGTGGCTACCAAAAAGAGATCTCCAAGGATTCAATGTGTAATGCTAGGCACCATGTTCTAAATAAACACTACTTGTTGTGATTTTACTTATTCTTTAAGCTGTCACCACATAATATTATTTCTTGATTTTTCCTGTAATTTTGACCTGGTGCTAGACAAACTGGTCAGCCACTTGCAGAAAGTTGAAATTAGACCCTTATCTTTCAGCTTGCATGAAAATCAAATCAAAATGGATGAAGGAGCTTGAAATTGAACCACCTACCTTGAAACTGGTGGAAGACAAATTAGGTCCAACACTTCAGCATTTGGGAGTAGGCAAAGACTTTCTCAACATGTCTCCTAAAGTGAAGTAAAAAAATCAATGAATAGGATGTCATAAAGCTAAAAAGCTTTTGCACTGCCAAGGAAATCAAATTAGTCAAGAAGTTTTCTACAGAATTGGAAAGAATCATGGACTGTTATTCTTCTGACAGGGGTCTCACATCAAGAATCCACAAAATCCTCAAAAATCTCAACTTCAAAAACACAAACAATCTAATCGATAAATGGACCAAAGAACTAAATAGAAACTTCTCAATAGAGAACATTGATCAGGCCAATGAATACATGAGAAAGTGCTCTAAATCACTAGTAATCAGAGAAATGCAAATGAAAACTACCTTAAGATATCATCTCACACCAGTCAGATTGGCAAAAATGAAGAAAATAAACAATAATAGATCCTGGAGGGGTTGTGGAGAGATAGGCAAACTAGCACACTGTTGGTGGAACTGCAGACTGGTACAGCCCCTCTGGAAAGCAGTGTGGAGAATCCTCAAAAACCTAAGGGTAAGCCCACCATATGATCCTGCTATTTCTCTCCTGGGTATTTTTCCAGGGGACTTAGAATCAGCACATTACAGTGACACAGCAAAAATGATGTTCGTAGCAGCTCAATTTACAATAGCTAAATTATGGAAACAACCCAGATGTCCCTCAGTGGATGAATGGATCCAAAAAACTGTGGTAAATATATGCCATGGAGTTCTACTCAGCAATTATAAACGATATTGCAGCCTTTGAAGGTAAATGGATGGCTATGGAATAAATAAGCATAACCCAGAAAACCAAGGGTTAAATGTCTTCAATTATCTGTGGAGGTTAGAGCTAGACCTGGGCCATTGAGAAAAGAGGTCAATTCTCATATTTTAAATCTGAATAAGTTGTAATGACATACAACCTACAGCATTCGTAGAGATGTATATTGGGAAGAGTGGGGGGAGGGATAAGGGTGCATAATTAGGGGGGACTCTTGGGGGTAAATCTAATTTTCAGAATTTTTATTATTTCTATAGAAGCTTGTTTGAGTGTTCAACAAATAAATTTCTTAATTAAAAAAAAGGGATAAGAGGTTGATTTCTATCTCTTTATCATGGAGTCAGGGTCCTAGTACATTTCCCCTTGCACTTCTCTGCTTTCTTCATTTATTCATGTTTCCTTCATTTATTCATTTATAAAATATTTGAACACCTGTTAAACAGCACTATTGCTATCTTCCCCTTCAAAAGACAGACATTTTTCCCAGTATAGTGCCTCAACACTAGCAAGTGAACTAATAAGTTCCTGAGAGTATAAGTGCATTGTCCATTTTTCTTGTGAACACATACCCTACTGTACACCAAGTTCGCCTTATAGCGAAGATAATCCACTGAATCTTTATTCAATATCAGTATATATTTACTCTAGGAATCTTGCTTTCTCCTAACGCAGGGAAGCCATCAGCAATTATTACATGGACAAGATTTAGCACAGGGTGGTGACAGATGTCAGTGCAAATATTTCGTACAGTTTACATTTTCTATAGGGCCCAAGGTAGTTTCAATCATTGACAAGAATGTCAAAGGGGATGATGAAAGTTTTTCCCTATTTTTAAGTATGTAGATGTTTAGAATAATACATCACAAATTAAACATATTGTAGATCATAAAATGAATATTAATAGTTATCACTCTGCATGGTGAATATGCATCAAAACCTACTACATCTGATCTAAATTATAACTTCATCACAATTATTTTCCAATTAAAATAATTGAAACACTAGAATAAAATTTGCATAAATATAACACACAAATCCTTATGCTAAATAAAATTAAGTTCATAGGGAAAATTCACAAAGCATGCAAAACTCTGGGATTTAAGAAATAATGATAAACTCCCATTTACTCTCAGAATTTTTTCCCTTTGTTTTGCTATTAATATGATTCTATCAAACCAGCAAATATTTTAAAATTCAGCTCAGTGCTCAAGTCTGCACATGTCATCTATTCATTCCCTACTTGATAGCAAATCATTCAAGTGAAAATACATCACCAAAATCCTAAGCAATTTGAATGCAAATTAAATCAATACAATAACTTAGAAGAAATTGCCCTTGGAAATGCAAGTTCAGGCAGCTGTTTAGGATCCTTCTTTTGTTTCAGTTAATCTCTAGTAATATAGCTATACTTAAGGAATTAGTTGCAAACTCCATTTTCAAGTGAAAAAAAGCCCAGAGCAAAAACTTTTAACTAGAAGTTGAATTATTAGAAAGATAAATGATGGATATCATTTATTCTAAACCAAGAAAAGAATTACATACCTCATCACATGAAAACCATAAAATTTAGTTGTGGAAAAGGTATAAATATTATCAGTACCTATCATTTGCTCATATATCTAATATGATAGTTGTAAGGAAAGAGAAAAATGAAGGAAAGGAAAAAAAGAGGAGAGTGGCAGCAGTAACACAAGTTTCTTCAGGAGAAACCTGCAGGGAGGGCCCAGTGGAGTCTGGGACCCACCTGCTGCTTATAGACTGGGGGTAGATATAGAGGGAATGAGGGGAAGGGGGCCAAGGTCTGAGTTTTCTGGTTAAACTGGGTTTTGCAATAGGGTAGGTTTTTCAGTAGGGTGGGGATTCTCTGATAAGGTTCCAAGGAGGGGGGCTAAGTCTGTAAATTTTGAAGCAGTGAGTAGGGGGTTTGCTGCCTGGCTGAATGGCTTCTGGTAATTTTCTACATCCATCAGTTGTGGTTATAGTTTTAAAAGCATATATTTTAGCCATAATTTTTTCAGAATATCATAATGAATAATTCCAAAAGGTAGTTATTATTCTATGAGTATCTCTTTAATTTCTGTAGGTCAGCTTTTTTATGATTAAAATGAACACCAACAAAACAGCAGCACTACAAAATTAATTCCAAACATGAGGAAGGAACTAAATATTTTTGAAAACCATTTCACTACCCTCCACATTTTAATAAACCCATCTTTAACGAATAGCACTATTACTAACTAACTTAAATGCTTGTCATAGAGTCTTTGGAAAACTGTCATATGAGTTCAGAACACTGCTATAAATCATTCACTCAATAGGTATTACAGAGTACCTCCATTCAACCAGCCACTAGGATGGTAGACACTGGGAATAAGGTGAGGAACAAAGCACTTTCTCCCTATGGTGTGGTGGGAGTGAGAGAACATGTCAATAAATGATGAGTGGAAACAGCTGGAGACACCTACCATACAGGCATGCACACTGTATCCTGGAAGCAAAAAGAAATTCTCAATTTTGGATAAAATAGAAGCAAGTTTCTCACAAAAGAAAGGTGAGAGAATAAGAAAGACTCTCACTTCTGCTTTGAAACTATGAAAATGCTGATTTACTCCAAAGACTTCCAAAGCCCAGAGGCTACCAGTGAGGGAGTGACTGTATAGGGTTGGAGCATCTCAGCAGAATAGGAGTTGGCCAACAGTGGTGGTGTAGAGCTCCAAGATCTATGGGCAGGTCTAAGCTCCTGCTCGTCTAACCACTTGGAAACACTTGGTGAGCTTCACGGTAATCTTCTGAGCCTGGTCAAAATACCCAGGTGTTGTAGGCTTAGTATAGAAAGCTCTAACTATGCAGGCTCAATTTCCACTTAAAGTGGAAATCTACCTGTTAATAATCATGATTGGCAACAGGCATCCTGGATTCCTGTCTCCCAGACTAGGATTAATGCTCTTTGTCTACATATTGATATGCTCCACAGTCATGTACCCATGCACATTCTCTTTATCTGACTACTTCTGGATCAAAATCATTATCTCTCCTTCCTCTCTCATCCACCTGTTTCTATCTCTCATGGCCTCATCATTCTTGCAAAACTCCAGGAGAGAGAATGTCAGAATGAAATAGTCCTTGCTATGTTTTTGTTTTTGCTTTTTTCTTTCTGGGATTTTAGAAAAGTCATGGAAAAAAAAACATGGCCAGAAAAGAAATTGAAATTTTCTTTGAGAATTGGCTTTCAGGACAGATGGAATTAAAAATATTAGGCAAAAATGGGCCAAAGCAGGAGCCAAAGTCAGATGGATTAAGGATATCAAAACCAAAGACTGATAGTAGTAATAAAAAAAGAATTTAAGTCAGGAAAAAGGGCCCAAATGTGTGTAAGGTTGGTTCTGGAGAGTCAATCACAACCTTTTTAAAAACAGAGGACTGATCCCAATCTCATTCTTAACACATGAAAGCAAGATACTGAGTTTAAAATATATATTTTATTTATTCTATATTCTGCTGGCTAATTTGATAAACTGCTGTGTGAATAATGGATATTTTGCTTAGAAAGAAATACATACTCAAACACCTTCTATGTAAGTCCCTTGTCGTAATTCAAGTAACAAAGAAAGCAGGTGATGAATTAAATTTGGTGTGTATTAAAATTCTTTCCCATCCTTAAGGACAATATTTCCATTTACATAGGCTGGAGAGTAACTGTTCTTAGAATCAATTTCCCCTAGATCCATTCAATCCATACAGTTTGGAACGGGAGGGATCAAGGTCCAAATATATGGTAAATATTATTCAAAGCTGATTTAAAACCATACTAAATATACTGACGAAGAAGAGCAAGAAGTCTGTGTAAACCAAGTAAAAACTGTTTTTTTCTCTTGATTCATTTTTTCACCTGGCAAAGGTTTGTTTCATTCCCTATTTTACACTAATTGATAATGAGCAGCAGGAGTTTTTTGGAGACATGATCTTAGTTATACCAATGATAATAAAAACACCTATTCATCTGTGTGTCACCTGCATACATTGCTTGGTCCAAATAAACGAAGTATAAGGCCCTTTATGTATCATTTGATGTGTATGTCCAAAATTTTAAAAATAATCAATATATTTCAAAAACTATTCAGATATATTCTTCAAACTGCTATATCTGGTTAAAAATAAAGACTATAATTATTATACAGTGTAGATTTTTTTCTTAAGAAAGCCACAATTTTTTTGTCACATGAGCTGCCCCATATAGAAACTTCAGCATATTCAACTCTTGACATTTTCACCATTGAACCCTTATAAGTGACTTGACTGTTAGTGTTTAAGATCAGGAATAGTACTCAATAATACAATAGTTTGGTTCAGATACAGTAGTATACATTCTAGGAGTTAACAACCTAAGCCTGTCCCAAACTTGAAAAGAAAGGCAAGCCCTGGGAAAGTACTATTTTACCCTCTCCCTATGTCACATCAAAACTACAGACACCACCACTCACATTTTTACACAGAAAATAATTAACATTAACTCCTTAGCATAATTACTATGAGCTCCAGAATACATATAGACATATATATCAAATTTTACTTTAAAAAGGTTAGTAGATTTATTTTTTCCTACTCAGTTATATTTCTAAATCACTGCCAATTTTCTGGATACAACAGAAGAAGGCAAGTCTTTTTTTTCTCCTCAAGAATTAGTGAGGAACAGAAGTATCTGTGTTAGTCAGCTTTCTATCACTGTAAAAAAAACTTCTGAGATAATAAAAAGAGGAAAGATTTGTTTTGGCTCACCAGTTCAGAGTTTTCATCCCATGGTAACACGGCTCTGTTGTTTTCCAGGTCTGTGGCAAGGCAGAACATCATGGCAGGGACCAGGAGATGAACAAAAGTAGCTCATCCCAGGCAGCCAAGAAGCAAAGGAAAAGAAAGAGGAGGGAGATACAGGGTCCTAATATAGTCCTTCAAGGGTTACGCCCCCCCCTCCATGACGTAATTTCCTTCCACTAGGCTCCACCTTCTAAAGGTTAACACTCAAATCACAAACATCTGTTTCTATTTGTATCTGTTGACAGATCATTTTAATCATCTGAAACAAAGCAGGGCCTCAAGTAAGACAAGAGATTGGTACAATGGAGGTGGACACTAGGTGGGAAATAAGCAGGGAAGTACTTTTGAGTGTTTGGGGCTACCTGTGGTTGCCCAAGGTAAGTATATCCAAGAAGCTGTGAGTAAAACAGAGGCAAAAAATTTCCTCAGGCTCTGCCTCCTATGATGAGGGAAAATAGACTTTGTGAGCAGGAATTCACAACAGTAGGACCTCAAAATTCTGCAGTGAGCTATGTTTCCATTTAGAACCTATTAAAGGCATTCACCTTTGCAACTCTCAGGTCAAAGATAGATCTAGCATTGTAAGTGTTCAGTGTCTCACCTGTTTTCAATCTCACTAATTCAATTTATGGATGAATGGACATTTTGCAAAGATTCATAATGAGGCCTATCTACCTGAGTGACCTGAGGGACACTGAGACTGGCACAAAGAAAAGTTTTCCAAGGCAGAGAAGCTATAAATTAGGAAGGTTGGTTGGAGACAATCTTCCCAAGAAATTCAGAGCTTCTAGATGCTATGTGGATTGCTCAGATGGCATGAAAGGATGGTTGGCAGAGAAATAAAAACAGACACTGAGTCACACATTTCTGCTTTTACTCCTGAGTATGTAGACATTAAGTTACACCACAAGTTATTGATTCATCTAATAATTATCATTCAGTTAAATAAAATGCAGAGATTCTAGTTTAATCATTTTTTTCTTTTTGAATCACATAATTCTTTTCTTCTCTAACTTCCTTTTGGATTGGAATTACTTTATGCTATCCCCAATATAATCACTTAAAAAGGGAAAAAATAAAACCTCCATGAAGACCATCTGTATCAAGAGCTGCATTTAAATCTATGTATACCACACCTAAATTTAATGTATGGTTGCACTATGGAGTGCATGATTTGTCAGGCTTACAGATTATCCAATTAGAATGGAGTATTTGAAAATATAAACAAAAATACAAAATAAGGTATTAACATAAATATGAATTTAGAAAATATTACTTATTTTTTAAAAGATGGCAAATAAATCATCATACATTCATGGAAATAGCAGTGTTTTTATTAATGAACTGCCTGATTGTCCCTTGCAGTACTTTTTTCCTTTCATACAGTCCTCTGGCTGAATATTCTTAATCTTCTCTTCACAAATCAATTATATTATAATATTTTTCCTGGAAAAATAGGTAATTCAGCTGTTTTTGCAATGTGGTTCTCATTATTAATAACCTAGAAAATTAATGTGAAATGAAAACATACATGACAGTAATTCAGAAGCATTTTATTGTTGCAGTTATTTTGAACTATAAAACATAGTCATACTACTCTTATACACATTGACTTGTTGAAAATATATGTTGGAGCTTCATTATTATAACTCTTGATTCTTCAGATAATAAGACTGTAATGATTTTTCCACGCTTTCTTTGACTTCAACAGGAAAAAAATGTGTCAGATACACTAAGATGCAGTTCAACATGTTGGAATAGCTAACATGTTCAAAGTGTTCACACCCAACCACACAAGACATCCATAAAATTGTTTTCAGTTAGTTTCCCACAAACATAATTCTGACAGTTTTTTTGAAATGCTGATTAAAATGTCACCTTAATAGCTGTAAACACTGCTATATCAAATATACAACCAAAAGCAGAAATTTCTACTTTGACTAGTTGTAAATAAGAAGCCATTAACATATTTTACACACGTTTGGAAATAATTTCCACAAGCCAGGTTCTGGTACACAAACTTTTAATGCTAGTTTCTCTTCTAGAAACTTCTGGAACTGTCATTGAACATACGTATATTCAGATATTGCATCTGACCCTACACTTTCTGGTCATGAATCCAAATGTGATGCCTGAGTAGAGCAGTGGATTTTCCTACAGCAAAAAAAGAAAAAAAGTGATGATAATTTGCTCACAGGTCACAGGTTACTATTTCTTGTGCTTTCATTTCTTTTCATAGATCTAGATTTCCATCTGATATAATTTTCCATCTGAAAAGACTTTTCTTAGCATTTATTGTAGCGCAAGTCTGCTATTGCTTTCACCTTTCTATGTATAAAAATGTTTTTATTTTACTTTTATGTTTAAAGACATGTTTACTCTATGAAAAACTTGGGGTAGAGAGGTCCTATATTTCTTTTCTCCCTCTTTCATTGTATTGCTCTACTGTCCTTGGATTTTCCGTGTTTAGACACCACTTAGACTTCATCCATCAGATGATGGTAAGAATTATCCAAAGTTTCCAAATTTTTGAATATCTGTAATAGATGTATAACTATTTTGATATCTCCATTACCTAATCTATTATCTGTGTCATTTCTTGGTTTCCTTATTACAAATAAATGTTTTCTCTTTTCGTATCTCTGGTAATACTCTACTGAATGCCAGATATTGTGGATTTCATCTTATTGGATGATGGACTGTTTTAAAAATTCCTTTAACAACATACATCTTTGTTACAGAATGCTGTTAAAACATTTAGAAAACCTGGGACTTTGTTTTCAGACTTGTTAAACTCAAACAAAACAATCATTATTTCAGGGCTAATTTTGCTCCACTGCTGAAGCAATATCTTTTAATTACTCTCTGTGTTACAGAGCTCAAATGCTCTGTGTATTACAAAGTATTTTTCACTCAGCTGGTGGAAATACAAACTACCCATGGCCTTCTATGAGGTCCAGGGATAGTTCGACTGCTTTTTTCTGGTGATTCTTTTTCAGCCCTTGGGTAATCAGTGCTTATTACTCATCCTTAGCTGATTAGAGCTCAGCTGAAGACACTGTAGATCCGAAGCCTCTCCTTTCTGTGCAGCTTTCTCCAATATTCAGTTTTCCCTGAATTTTCCACTCAAAGAAACGGCTGACCTCTGTGAGGTTCTCCCCTCTCCACACAGTAAGAATTCTGGAACCTCTCTCCAAGTGTGAAGCTTGGTAACTATAATGCTCACCTGGTTTGCTTTCCTTCTCTCAATGGTCAGTATCCTGTCTATTGTCCAATCTCTGAGAATTACTGTTTGGTGCAATTTGTGTATTTTAGTATTTGTTTAATCCAGAGGATAAATTGTGGCCTTTTTATTCCCTCATGCCAGTAACAGAGAATAAAGCATGAATACTGACTAGAAACCACATTAAAATACCTTGAATAGGTACAACCTAAATGTATTCCCAATTCATCTTCCACCAGCTGGATCTCATAATGCTCAAAGCCACTCCCAAATGACTTGACAGTAGAAAAAGTTAATGCGAGGAAACTAAAGATATATTTAGTACTCTCCTGACAGCTTCAGAAGAGTTCTGATGTACCTTTTTGAATATAGCCATTGTCTTTTATTTCTACATGTGATGAGTATATACATTGTATTGCCTGGAATTTTAAAGCCTAACCAAATCTTTTCTTTTTTTTTTTTAAGAGAGAAGGACAGTGTGTGAGAGAGGAAGAATCAATTTTATTTAATTTTTCATGTAGCTACCGTTACTCTAACACTTTGTTGTGTACATGATGCTGGGGTTTGAGCTTGCATCTTCCCATATGTCAGGCAAGCACCATAACTGCTAAGCCACCACTCCAGTCCCTAAGCAAATATTTTAATGGGTTATTAGAACATGATTTTTACACAAAAATTATGGAATTCATTTTGTTCACAAGCCAAGAAAAAAAGAGCCACCTATACTTACCCTACATTGTGATCCAACCCTGTTTCCCTCCCAGGTACTGGTATAGTTTTTAGCTATACCACCTCAGGATGTGTTCACCCTATTATATAATTTCTGTGAACTATATTATAGCTGGAGATATTCCACAGTAGATACCTCATGAGAGAATTTAATTATGTGGTTTCCTTTAAATTTTTTGTAATCTTTCATTTTTCATTAGTATCTGTTGGCGATACTAATGAAATACTAATCTGTTGGATGCCAGAGAAAAGAATTAGTGGTAAACAACTCTGTAAGAGGCCCAGCTGGCTTGTAACTTCCCAGTGGTAAACAACTCTGAAAGAGGCTCAGGTGGCTTGTAAAAGAATTGGTGGTAAACAACTCTGTAAGAGGCTCAGCTGGCTTGTAAAAGAATTGGTGGTAAGCAACTCTGTAAGAGTCTCAGGTGGTTTGTATCTTCCCTAGTAATTAGAAGACTGCCTGACCGCCTGACTAAGCTATTTGGCCGCTCATTTGTTACAATTGGTTGAATATGTTTGCACTGTGTTCCTATTGGTTGTTGTAACAAATAAATACCGGGTGTACGGAGGCAGAGATATAGATGACTAGTGAGAGGAAATGCTCCCATGCAGGCAGCAGAAACAGAGAAACTAGTAAGAGAAGAAGAAGAGTAGCAGGCGGCAGAAACAGGGAAACTCAACTAGTAAGGGGAGAAGAAAAAAGCCTCCGGAGTAGAAACAGGGACTCTAAAGCAGAAGAAGAAAAGCCTTGGCAGTAGAAACAGGGACTCTAAAGCAGAAGAAGAAAAGCCTTGGCAGTAGAAACAGGGACTCTATTGAGAGAAGCTGTAAAAAGCCTTGCCTCCAGAGAGAGATGTAAAAACCTCTAGTGAGAGGAGAAGGAAAAGCTTTGCCTCCAGAGAGAGGGAGGAAATAAAGTGTTGGAGAACTCAGGTCCAGTGGGTCTACTTCATTCCCAGTCAACCGCCGATTGAGAGCTCTCTGGTTCCTGCCGGCTGGGACCGGACAAATATCTAGAAATTTACATCCATACCACAATTTAGTCAAAAGCAGAGAGTTGGAATTTTTCAAAGACTGGCCTCTCTCCATCAGAAATGAAGATGTATGTCCTACTCCCACCCCAAGTATCTTTAACGTCTTTCAAGCAGGGGAGTGGATATCCTACCATAATAATCTCTTTGCATTTTCAGCAGATAGAGGGAAGAACAACCTGACTTCTTGTTCTTACTAAAACAGGAAGACAGCATATTGGGAATATGACAGCTAATAGAGCTACTAGAGCAAACAGAAGCTATGGAAATCAAGCATGGAACACCTTTAGCTGCATCTAGCCTGAAGAACCACTGGTCCCTGAGAAGGGAATTTTGCCAGTGTGGCAGCCATGTAGCCAAGGGAGACCTTCAGCTATCACCTAGGGAACACTAGGCTTCTATGACTCTCCTCTGTTCAAAGAAAGACCTAAGATAATAAAGGAGTCAGATCTCAGTTCTACGTAATCCTCCTGAAATAAAGGAGTAGGGGTCCCTCAGAAGGATGTTTCTGAATTTCCTGCTGCTGGAAATATGACCTGGATTGGTAATATAAACCAGTCTCTCTGAAGTTCAGCAGCCCATTCAGCTACTGTTTTAAATTGTCAATAGGTTCCACATAAAATAATATGGGGCTGGAGTGGTGGCTCAGCAGTTCTGGCACTTGCCTGACATGCACAAGGATGTGGGTTTGAATCCCAGCATCAAATACACAACAAAATGTTGGAGCAGTGAAAGCCACATGAAAAACTAAACAAAATTGATTCTCTCTTTAAAAAAAAATCTTAATAGATTCTAAATTTGGAACTTAAAAGACAAAATATTGTTATTCTAAAGTCCACCTATAGACATAAAAATAATATGGGTAATATCCATAAAATGTATAACATAATTTATATGCCATTATTAAAAATAGCATATATTCATATTCTAACACCACCATACTGTTCTTCCTTTAAAAAGAGCTGGAAAAAAGCCCTTGGTCAGCATAAATCAACCTTTGAATCCAGCCTGGATTATTCTTTACTTTGGTTTAAGAAGACTTATTGAGTGCTTACTATGTATTAGATACTGCACTTAATGGCTTTATTACAAAGCTGAATAAGGTTTAGTCTTTTTCCAATGAAGCTAATAGCCTCTCTTATTTAAATAATGAATGCCTTAAAATATTTAGATATGTGTGGTTCATATGCCCTTAAGTATCTTTGATCATTAGCAATGGTGACAGTCATCATCTCAGCAGCAATAATGGGAATTATACAGTATTTCTCAGGTTCTTCTGAACTTCTTTGCTTCTTTCAACCAGGTTGACTTCATTGACACTGGCCTCTTCAATTAGGGCACAAAATAGTATCTTAAGATTTTCTCTATTTCCACCTAGAATTAATCAAAGCTCCTTTTAACTATGATTATTTATTAATGTTTGCCCTAAGACTTTTCCTTCCAAAACATCCTGAAAATATCTGCTTCTAATTGCTCATTATACCATAAATAGCTTCCTTTTATGCACTCAGATCTCAATTACTCACTTTTCATGATGTTATCCAAGTTTTTTCTCACATTCATATTCAATGATGAGCAATTATTTTGTGTCTTTTGGTAAAAAAAGAATGACTTCCTGCATCTGGTCTGAGGTGAAAGAAGTTCCTGAATTTCCCTCTTGAGGGAAAAGAAATAAATGAAATATAATTAACCACACTCTGATTGATTGGAGCAGTTCAAAACTGTTACAGTGTTTAGGCATATTAATACTTGCACTAGTATTTCTTTCAGACACTGAAAATCAGGGCTTTAAGGCTTTCCTCATAACTAGGTCATGATGTCTATAATTGTATAGCTTTTCTTTCTCTCTGCTCTTTCTTATTTTGTACTACATCCCTTGATTCTTGCGGAATTGTGAGCTAAAGAACACTCTTAACGCTTTCTTGGCAGAGGTTTTTCTTTGTGATCCTTCACAGCTATTCAGAGGAGTAAGACAGTATAAACTCAGTTTTCTTCCAGTCCTTTGGAGCCTTCACACTGAAGCCAGCCTTGAACAGTTAACCCAAATCTAATAGATCTTTCATTTTAATGTTACACCTACTATTTCTTAGAGAAGCCCAAATATATTTTTCTTAAAAAATGGAAAATCTTTTTCAAAATTCCTTAGCAAGTTAGAAACATTGTTTATGAACTTTCAATGACCTAGCTTTGGTTAATATTCAGAGACAAAAATTTGCCTTAGGTTACTACAGCAAAAAGAAAGGCATCCTTTACCATTGGGATACAGAAATCTTGGATTGTGAGGAAAACTGCATTTCAGAGAATCAGAATGAAATATTGTGGCATCCTTTTCCTCTGAATGATCTTACTTAAAAACCAATAGCCAATAATACTGGACTCCCAAGATTGGCTAGCAATAGATGCCTTTATCTTCATGGAGTCAGAAATCCGGAGGAAATTATACAAGTTTTCTTCTGTGACTTTCTAACATTACTCTCAAATGCTAATGTTTAAATTAAAGTGATTAACTATAACACAGCATGACCATTTACCAAATGCATTTTCTTTACTTGACATAAGAGTGGATTTCATGTTTCTTTTCAGTGATACTTTCCCATTGGTATCAGATATATGGTTGATTTACACAGCTTTCCAAAACCATCCATGAGTACAATGGGGTAAATCTTCCAGCTGTCAGAGATGAAAAAGAAATAAAAAATCCTGGTAATGAGCAAGGCTACTGATGGTCGAAGCCTACAGGTAGAAGGTGTCATTGCTCACCCAGGCACTACTATTTTGTTCGTTTCATCTCCAGCTGGAAAAGGATGTTTAAAAACAACTGATAAACGAAACAAGCTGCAGGTGCTCCAGAAAAAAGAAATTTATCTTTACCTTTTTCAGAGAGTATCTATTAAGGGATAATCTTTCTCAAATGTTGAGATAGATGTAACGGATAGATGGATATTAATGAACCTTTACAATCAAAATGACTTTTACACCTATCCCACTGCCCCACTTGCATTATCTTGCATTTTGCTATCAACTTATAATTACAGGAATACAGGTCCAAACTTGCCTTTCCTCAGAGAAGAAAACAATGGAGACCAGACTGCCTGCTTCTTGCTTGTAGGCACTGACTATGGTTTTGGTCTCACTGCCTACTCTTGATTCCCTCAATTTTATGTATCTCATTCACCAAACACAATTTTCCATTTCAACATTTGTCCAATGTAATTTTTTGAGAAACCAAATAATACTTATGTAATCATGCAATCATTTATTTCTGGAAAATGCCCAAATACACACACACACACACACACACACACACACACACACTTAAATCTGTATGGGGGGAAATATAAAAGAGTCAAGAGATTGGGGTGTGAGTGATGGGGTGATTCTGGATTATGATCAGGGGCATATCATATTGTACTATTATATTGTACAATCATGTTGTATCATGATTGTACAATAACACAACTCCTCAATAAAATTTTAAAAGATAAAGACCATGAGAGAGAGCAACAGTTAATTTTATTTTTTCATCTGGTTTTGTTTTTCCTCCACTTGGTTGTATATGTGGTTCTAGAGATTGAACTCGGGTCCTCACATGTACCAGGCAAGCGCTCTCCTGCTGAGCCACCTCTACAGACCTGTCCAATTGAAGGTAAATCTCAAGTTTTCTTTTCTTTTTTCCCCTTTAAAGAGAGAGGGACAGTGAGAGAGACAGAGAAAGAGAGGAACAACTTTACTTAGTTTTTCACATGGCCTTAGTTGCTCCAACACTTAGTTGTGCACGTGGTGCTGGGGTCTGAACCCAGGTCCCCATGCTTGCCAGGCAAGTTCCGAAACCACTGAGCCACCACTCCAGCCCCTCAAGTTTTCTTTTAATGACATTTTCTCATGGGTTTTAAATATGTGACTTAATTTTCACAGCTTTCCAAAAGCATCCATTTGCTCCTACTTACTCCCCCTTCTACCAGTATACCAAGTCTTAAACAGCACATTTTCATAAAGACCTACAATCCATTGATGCTTGTGTACTTTGCCATCCCTCATCCTTCTCCTGTCCTTTTTTCTGTTCTTATCCAGCTTACATTCCACCCTTCTTTACCTCCCTTCTGTTATATCAACATAGTAAAGGCTGAATTCCTGGTTAAATATAACTGTCTATTTAAGTTCACTCCAGGGCAGGAGACACTACAGAAAAGCATGTAATAGTGCTGATTGGTCCAACTAAAAGTGTGAGCCTTGCATGAAATTGGATGACCACCAAGAGGACCATTAGCAATCATATTTGTAGTCCATCTGTTTGCTTTCACTCTTCAAAGATAACAATTAAATACTTTCCTATGCCTACGAATACAACCTACATGTCCTCTCTCATCCTCACTATCAGAGATGATGACAGTATAAGTTCCCCACAACTACTACCCTCCAACAACCCTCCTGGACACTTCCTCCTTTACCTAACATAAACAACTCATTTTCCCATGATGCCAACTACTATCAGGCTTAAACTCACTTTCCACATAATCAGTGCTATGGTACCACCAAGGTGATTCTACTCTGCTCTATATTCAATTTCTTCCTCTGCCCTATATTCAATTTCTTCCTCTGCCCATTGCATTATTTCCATCCGAACACAAACATCGTTATATTTCTATCTTAAACATTTAGATTGCAAACACATACACATACTTTTGACTTTGGTTTTCCTATAGCTACTGCTTCTCTTTTTTGCTCCTTTTAAAGTTCTTTGAAAAGCATAATATGAATTGACTCTTCCATTTTCTATCCTCTCATTTTCTGTGGGATTCACTCTATTAAGAGTAGGTCTAATTAATCTATGATTTGGCTACTGTAAAAATTATTTTTATCAAGTAATACCAATCTATACATTGTCTTATCAATCACATAATTATATTATTCATATTTGGTCTCGTACCAGCATTTGGCACAGCTGGTTACTCAATGTTTTTTGCTATAATTTCTTTATGTGGTCCCCAGGACACCCTCTTCTCTCAATTTTCTGCTAGCATTACTGGCCACTTCTTTTAATTTTCCTAGGTGATCTTTCATAATGTTTCAACATTTAAATATTAGGTTTTTCAGGGCCTGATCTTAGATATTTTACCTTCTTTTCTACTGTTAATGCCTATGTTGGATCATCCAAGCCTCATGCAGGATGATCTGTTGTCCTTTATAATTTCGGTGGCCCTAATTCTCATGGAATTCAACCTGTATAATACAGAAGTGACCACTGCTTCCTAGAAATATGCAGAATGGAAGAACTGGTCTCATTATATATCCTGTCCTTTTCTGGTTCCTATATTTCTAAGTTCAGCCTAGATTTCCAATCTCCAAACTCATATTCCCCCCAAAATTTTGGCAATCCTTACTTCACTGAGAAGCAACTCAAACTCTATGAGTAAAAATCTGAACTACTGCTTTCAGTGCCCCATGGCACCCCATAAAAAAACCTTCTATTATTTAAAGTCTTATCTATCAGAATTAATGAAAATTCTTTCACAGTTTTTTCAGGATACTACATTTGAGTCATTTTGGACTCCTGTCTGCATCACAGTAAATCTATTAATAAATTATACCTTCTTTCTCTTCAAAATATATTTATTTCTCATGACCTCTACTGCTACCACCCTGATCTGAATCATCAATTATTTCTAAGATTCTTGTGATGAAATCCTAATTCTCTAATGCCTCTGTTTCCTCCCTTGACGCCCTATAAAACATTTTATATTGCTCTCTCTCTCTCTCTCTCTCTCAAATATAAGTCAAATAATGTAAGTTCTCTACTCAAAACGTTCCAAAAACTCTCCAATTTACTCAGTATTAAATTGAATGGCCATTCTATAGCCTGAAAGTCCTCTATAGTTTGTCCCTTTACCACTTCTTTGATCTCTTACTGAAATACCCACTTCCTACCCACATTAAGCTCTCTTGCCTTTCCTAAATAAACCCCATATGTTTACAGGGACACTGGAAACTTAGACCTTCTTTGCCTAGTATTTTCTTCTAGAAATTCACACAGCACCCCTCTCTCCCTCAGACCATGATTCACATACCACTTCATTCCAATGATCTTCCTAATCACCTTAAATAAAATTGTAAAACCACCTCCTGCTGCCTACTCCTCACAACTCCAGTTTCCTAGTTAGTCTCATTTTTCCCATATAATTGTTCTTCCAAGACATTATACATATGTATATGAGAGAGAGAAAGAGAGATTAATTTTTCTCTCCCATGTTAGTTATCTATGTCTGTAGACTAGAAAATTACATCAAAACTTGTTTTCTTAACATAACAAATATTACATCATATATTCTATGGGATAGGAATCAAGACTTTGTTTTGAGTGACTCTGGCTCAGGGATTCTCACCAGGTTGCTACCAAGGATTCAGTCAGGGTTACAACAACCTCAAGAAATAACTAGGGGAGGAGTCACTTCTACACTCAGTAAATGACTGCTGATGAACCTCAGGTTCTCAAGGGTGAGTTCCTCGCTACATGGACCTTTCCATTGGGCAACTCACCACATAGTAGATGACTTCCCCCGTACAAAGCAAGGAATGGAGTAAGATAAAGCAAGCAGGATGAAATTCAGATGTTTTTTATTACCCAATCTCTAAAGTGAAATCTCATCACTTTCAGTATATTCTATTATTAGATATCATTAGTTCTATCACACATGCAAAAGGGAGGAAATCACACAGACTCATAAATGCCAGGAACTAGAGACCATTGGGGATCACACACTAGGCTGCCCACCTCTTGCTCACACTAGAATACAAGCTTTATGGAGACAGATCTTATTGTGCTCACTACCATATCTCAGAGTATAGGACAATGCTTGACCAGAATAGTCATTCAGTATTTATTTGTTACTTGTAAGAAATAACATATTTGTATCCCATTGCTTTCTTCTGTTACCATTTAATGGGATAATATTCTAAATGGTATTCTAGATTTAGAATTTTATACATAAGTACATCCCTACTGAGAGTTTCTCCTATCAATCTCAATCCCAATGTTCCTCACCAGACCCTTTGGAGTTCAAGTCAGATGGTGGTACCACTGGCTCCTCCATCCCCCAGTGTTTTTGCTACTCTCTCTAGCTTCATGAACTCATGCAGTACCTTTACCATACACCTCATGATCTTCTACATGCATGTCTTATGTCCTCAAGCCAAGAACTTCTATATATCAAATGTCATGTGTACAACCAATATAGGCCTAGTCAAGCCTGGAGCAGTGCCTGTTTGTATACAGTAGTTGCTGTAGCACTCAACAAATTAATTTGTTATGTCATTTTAAAATTTTCTATATTTATTATATATTCTGAAAATATTCAGTGAATAACTCAATCCAAGCCCAGCATCATTTGTGAATGAATAGCCTGGTTTGAGCCTCCTCTCTTTTCATTTTATTCTGAGATTCACATTGGCTCAAGGTCATGAAGATTTTAATCATAGTACTAGAAAAGAGTTTTCTACTGCTTCAAATATCTTAAGTGGAAGAGTGTTCAGACAGCAAAGAGGAAATGCAGGAACAAAGAAAGAGACATACTAGAAATAAACTAAACTGAACAATACAGAGCTTCGGGCCTCAGTTTTCTACATTATAAAAAGTGATGAGGCAGACAGGGATAGCACAGAAGTAAATTTCCTTTATGCTTTGAATTTTTATATATTCAAAGAATGGGTTTATCTAGAGTGGCATTGAACAAGTCATTTGCAATCTCTAGGACTCGCATTGTTCTTTAGTTTTGTTTGCAAATTCCTAGGTACGACAGCAAAACAGGTTCAGGTTAGACTAATCCAGGCTGCTCTTTAACTACATCTGTACCAACTAATTTCCCAGTGTCCCTTGTACTTCTGTTCAGCATTGATTTATGTAGAGTGAAAAATTCACGCTCTGGAATCCTCCCAGTCACAGAGATTTATTTTCCACAAGATCACCTTTTAGAACCAGAATTTAAGAATGTTCATATAAACCAGAGTGAAAGCAATCATTTCCCTAATTCCACAAGATTGGCGAAAAGACAGAAGTAATAAGCAGATGTTTATGATGACATAGAAAAAATTAGTATTAAGTCAAGCCAAGGATTTTACAAAGATATATTATCCAGCTCTATCACAACTGCCACATTGTCATATGACCTAGATAAGGGGAAAATTATCAAAATAACCAACAACACACTCTCCTGTCCTAACTATAGTAGCTGCTGCCCACCAACACCAGGGTTCAATAAATATTCTTTGCCCGACTTGGCAAAGAAGAACAAACATAATATACTTAGACTGTGGTCATCTCAGAGACTGATGTAAATCCATATTTGCAGTCCATCTACCTACTGCATGTGCTTTAGAGAGATGGTTCAGCAAATAGAATTGGAGCCAAGTTTTACTGTCTCATTGAATACAAGCACACACCTTCCAAGGAGAATGTTTTAGGCTACTTAGGACATTCAAACTAAAACTGGAATCTGAAACAAATTAGAAGTTAAAACAGACATTTGGGCATAATAATAGTTCCCATCATAAGTCAAGATACTGAATTTCACACCTAAACAAGTGTATAGCAACATCATTATCAGAATCCTGATGTTTCAAAAGTCACTGGACATACTAGATAGACATTCCCAAATGGTTCCTTGTGTGGTGTGTGTGTGTGTGTGTGTGTGTGTCTGCTCATACATGGGCACAAGCATGCACACCTTAAAACAGCAAATTATATTGGCATCTTCTGACCCATCTGCTCTCATAACAGTAAAGAGTTTACAGAGGTGGAAAGCATAGGGAATGAAGGGTTGCTTTCACTTAAGGGCAAAGCATTTGCCCAGAGCTCTGCATGCTTTGACCAAAACATTTCAGATTTCGGTTTGCCTCACTATTATTATCAGCATTTACTGCGGGTGGCAGGGGTCGACCCAGGTCATTCTATCGGGCAAGTAACAGAGGGGAAATCTTACTTAAATATTTATTGTCTCTTATTGCCTTCTCAGTGCATGCTACTCATTTCACCCAGAATTTCTGCTTGTTTGTTCGCTTGTCTTCTCATTACTTAGAATAGTGAAAATATGTTCCAAGATTTACAACTCAGTGAAGCAGTGGTCATGTTGGAGAATAGGGTAATCATTCAACCTTCAGCTAACTATGCCAGAATCCCTGCCCAGTGAAAAAGAAGTCCATGGGCACTGCTCAGATCAAGGGTGTGGTGAGTATGTGATGGGCAGCCACATGGGTGACATGCAATCAGTCACCTTAAAAGGACAATGACTGGGCTGGAGTGGTGGCTTGACGTTTACAGCGCTTACTTGGCATACATGAAAAACTAAATAAAAACTGTTTCTCTCTTCAAAATAAGACAGTGACTGTTTCTTTTTCTTGTCCTCGCTTTGAGTTGCCTTTGTTTTTCTCTGATTGCTGTGTTATCAGAGCTCTGTGTTCCAACCTAGTCTTGTCCATTATTCCAGTTCCCCTTGGTCAGAGCAAAGTCCTTTATTAGATCAATAAGAATTAGCTCTTCACACTAATAATTTTTAAAGAAAAGCTGGAAGGAAAGATAACACAATAAATTAATCTCCATCAATGACATTAAGAATTCATAAGATCTGGGCTGGAGCAGTGGCTCAGCGATTTCGGCGCTTGCCTGGCAAGCACGAGGACCCAGGTTCAAACCCCAGCATCATGTACACAACTAAGTGTTGGAACAACAAAGGCCATGTGAAAAACTAAAGTTGTTTCTCTCTTTCTCTGTCTCACTGTCCCTCTGTCTTTAAAAAAAAAAAAAGAATTCATAAGATCTATGGGAAGTCAAGAACTCAGAGCACTAAGGCAGCTCAGAATTCTCTGTCTTCGACCACATCTCTCCAGAGTGGAAAGACTGTTCAAGACACATCCTCTACTTAAAGATATATTTAAATAATCGTCCTGGAAATGTTGAAAATCTTGAACAGTTACATCTACTGATAAGGTGTTTTTTTAGAAATGATTTTATCTTTAATTGGTTATTTTCATTTTCTTGATAGTACATGTCAATACCCGATTCAGCTATCTTTTCCCCACTTGCAAATTCTCTCAGGGCAAGGTGCACTGCTCACTTCCGCTTGAGGTACTTACTACAGAGCATCTGACTTCTGGAGCAGTGCCTGGCAAGTTGGAGGCACCCACAGAACCTTTGCTGAGGAATTAATTCGTATCCTAGTGGGTGTTTTCCTGTCTGGATGTCAGCTCTGTACTCCGAGGTATGCTGATTGAATCTTGCCATTCACCCCAGGGAATTCAGAGTCCTGATCCATTATTTCACCTAGAAGGGATCAGGACTGATTCACCCTGACCCAGGAAAGGAGAGATTGATTTACACATCAGAATGACAGTTTATTAATTTACTGTGAGGAATGTTCTTGTCAGCCAGAATGAACCTTTACTGCCTGTTAGGGAAGCCTCTAAGGAAAAGCAAATTAAGATCAGAAGGTTGCTTAGCAAATGTAAAACTCAAAGAGAAGAAAATGTGAAGACTTCACAAGATATTATAATCAAGCAATGGCAACCCAAAGAATCACCCTTCCCACATGCCAAGCAATTCTTACTGAGAAGTCAGACCATCCACTCTTGTTCAGTCTGAGCCTATCGGAAGGACTATACATTCTCGCTCTCCAACTTTCTAGGAATCTATATTCATATTTCCCAGTTTTAATCAAGACTCCTTTGTATTTGCCTTTTCCATTTCCTTAAGTCTGGAGAAGAAACCAACTTCAAATGCTATTTCAAGGTAGCACAACCTTGGCACTGTGTGGACCCTTGATCTAGATCTTAGTCTAGTAATTTCGTGACTCAGTTCCAAAAGGACTGAATTCAGTCTCAAAACATAGTCTAGATGTCTCAGACTAGATCATGGATTGGCTATTTTTGTCTATTTATTTGGAGTCAGAATGTAGGTGGGTGGGAGGATGGGGACAGTAGTGGCACAAAGGAGCCATCTGGGGCTCTGAGGATCTGGGGATTGAGGCAGCTTATCTTGCAAAGGTTATGTGCAGAGAATCAATGATACCTTGTCTAGTGCACGTCTACATATGCTGCCCACACTCTTAGATGGTTAACTTGATTTCCATTGTACAATTCCCAACAAGCTGTTACCTTTAAACTTATTTCCTTATGTTTATAGTCACATTTATAGTGACCATACAGCATAGTGAATACAAGACACACTGTCTAATAACAGTCTATATATGATTTCCAAGCTCAATATCTACTAAGCTTTTCTAAGTCTCACTTTCCTCACAATTATGATATTAACCTCAGAAGCATTGTCATTAGGATTAAACCAAATTGCATTCATGAAGTCCTTCATATAGTGCCTGACACATGTAAAATTGCACAAAATAATAGACATTAATAACTATTATTTAACCCCAATGACAGAAAGCTTTGTCTATTCTAAGTAGTAAACAATGTTTCTAAATGTGCTGATTACTATCAATATTTTCCTATCTTTTGATAGAAAATCAAGTTTTAAAGAGAATCTTATATATGAGAAAATATTTAAATATTGCCAAAGTAGAGTCTTCTTGAAAATCTGCCTCCTAGGAAATGAGACATTTTATCCATTCTACCTTAAAAGTGCCTTGCTAGCATACCAAAGGCCTGGACCATTATTTGCCAAAGTTAACTCAGAATCCTTCAGTAAATAAATTAAAACAGAAACATAACACCTCCCTTTGGGAGAGTTTCAATGTGCCTTAGTATATCAAGAATAGTAGATAATATTTCATTAAAGAATCGTATTGAATTTTCTATATTTACCACTCATGTTTAACATGAATCCTTCTATACACACTTATGTTGTTTTTTAAATTTCAAGTCTATTATTTCATGATAATAATGTTTGGAGGCCAATCCTCTAGGGAAAGATGTTAGGGTAGCTGGTCACTTCTTACTTTCTACTTTGAAATATGTATGGAAACGGAAAAATCCATCCACAGACCAGTTGACAAATGAAATGATTTCTGACTTAAATTTTGTTCTCTACTGCAAGACTTTCACAGATGCAGCAAGCAGAATAATAACCCTTGTAAGGAAAAAAGATCTCCATTCATTGATCACAGTATCTGTGAAGATGTTATTTAACAATGGCCAAGAACTGTGTAGCACTGAAGAAGTGTAAGAGTTTTGAGAGGCAGAGATTATCATATATTATGTAGATGGGATGAGTCTAACATTAAAACTGAAGAACCTTCCCTGGCTGGGATCCATGTCCATGAAAGAAGGATCGGGGACATTGCCACATGACAGGGACCTGGCCTCTTTGCTGGCTTCACAGATAGATGAAGAGTACCACGAGCCAAGGTATGCAGCAACTTTTAGCAGTTGGCAATGGCCCTCTACTTACAGCCAAGAAGAGCACAGAGTCCTCGATCTTAAACCACAAGAACTGAGTCCTGCCAATAACTCAAATGACCTACGCAACAGATCCTCCCCCAGAACCTACAGAAAGCCAGTCTGAGGGCACCTGAACTTTAGCCTAATGAAATATGTGTCAAACATCTCACCTAATGGACTGTAAAATAGGCAAGTTGTCTTATTTGAAGCAATTAAGTCTCTAATTATTTGTTAAAGGAACAATAGGAAATGACTGCAATTATGTTCACAAATAATGTTTTTGAGCACTTAATCCATACCAGACTTCTCTGTGCACTTGGCTCATGCATGCATCAATCCATGCAGTCCTTATAACTAGCCGAAGAGTCAGGTGCTATTAACATCTCAATTTCTGGAGTAGAAACTGAGATAGACAGGCTGGGAAAGTTTTCCAGGGTCACATAGCTAGTAAGTGGCAGACCTAATGTTCAAATGGCAGCCACATGCCTCTAGATTCCAGGTTCTGACACACAGGAAAAACCAGATTAGTGACTATGTTCTAGAAACCAGTACAGTCTTCCTCAAATACTACTAGCTCCTTCGTTAAAATTAAATTACAAATCTCTCATTTATCCTCATATTTAGTTAAAACTCCAAATTTTCTGTTGCTCTTCAGATAACACAAATTTGGGGACCAAACTAAACACAAATATTACTAATTTTATTAGTCTAATTTCAGTTTTACACACAAATAAATTTATGCATCCAATTAATCATAAATCTAGATTTCCTAAAAAAAAAATTCATCACACTCCATTTTAAATCCCTCATCCATCACTGGCAAAACATCAAACATCTGAGTTTTGTATTTATGATACTTCTCTACTATGAACTCAGGCAATTTACTAATTTATGTTTAATGTGAGCCTATCATGTTTTCGGTATTGTAGTTAAGAACCATGCAATACAAAAGAAGAATATAAGACATAGCTTGGCACTTGCAAGCATTTGCTTTAGAGTTAAGTTTTTATGACATTCTCAACATTAGCAATTCTTCCCCTGAACAAGATCACTTGAATATTTCATAGTTTAGAACTAAGCAAACTAGAAGACAAGCCATTTATTTAAATCTATCTTTCATCCCTTTCCCCAATTTTTAAAGCATATGATGCAAAATTTTGTTAACAAGGATTAAAAGCAGAGATTCATGGTAAAGTGTGCATGTTCTCATGTACACACCCACAAGTACACATAAATATGCATAAACCCATGTGAATACTTAAAATAAAAGTGTGTGTTTGTGTGTGTGTGTGTGGTCCATGTATGTATCTTCCCCTCCAATCTCACATCATAGAGGCCCTCTAGAATCCTTCAGTGGCCACCAAATATATTCAGCAAAATTTGTTTTATATACTTAACATACAAATATTTACTTATTTATTTTAAAGAGAGAAGGACAGAGAGAGAGAGAGAGAGAAAGAGAGAGAATCAATTTTTATTGAGTTTTTCACATGGCTTTTGTTGCTCTGACACTTAGTTGTGTACTTGGGTGCTGGGGTTTAAATCCGTGTACTTGCGTGTGCCGGGCAAGCGCCATAACCAGTAACCACCCCGAGCCACTGCTCCAGCCCAACATACAACTATTTAAAGCATAGTTCCTTCCACTACCTAGGATAGCAAGTCCGAAAATGCCTTTAAAGCCTCGCTCTTTTTAACCTGGTAAAGAATTCCAAATAAATCTCCAAGTAACCTTGTACAACATCTCAGAAAAACAGAGTAAGTGTAGCACAGATGTTCACTTAAGCCCTTTCTCTTTGCCTTTGAGAGGACGGCAGGCAAGTGGGTTCTGAGCCAGCAGGATTCATAGTCTGTCTGGCTCTTGCAGCTGCCCCTTCTTGAGTGTTGCAGGTCTATTTATCCCCCCCAGGCTTCTCCATCCACAATTCTCTTCATTCCAAGTTCCAATTTATGTTGCAGTTAGAGTTCCTCCCCGTGGAGAGTTCAACAGTAGATGGAAGCATCACTCAGCTTCCCCAAGCCGAAGTTGGTATGGAACTTATTTTTATAAAGGATTAAGGACAATTGCAGTAAGGGGGAGAAAAAACATAGGGTAGACATGTTTTGAATATCAAAAAGGAAAATACTTGAAGACTTGGAAGCCTTGTGATAGGGGTATTTATTTGATTCCTGATTAAGCTCCTGTCCTCCTCACAATGCCCATTCCCCACTCCACTCAGCTCTTAACACTCTACCTCCATCTGTGGAGGAAAATCCCTTTTCTCTCAGAGAAAAACACCCTTCTCTCTAAATTATTTCCCCCTTTCCTTTTACAGATTACAAATTTGTCATCTTGCAGGTATGAGTAGCATTCCAAGGTATACACAGAGGAAAACTCTGCTCTCTTGCTACCCAATCTCTCCTACAAGAGGAAAAGGTAGAAAGAGATGGCCCAAGATAAGTAGTGGTTTTCTTTTGTGGTGGTGAGGGTGGATGCCCCAATCCAAGTTCTATGTTTAATATTACAGCAGTGTGAGCAGTAAACTCATTGGTTCCTCTAAACAGTAGATCTTCTTGTCCCTTCTCCCACTGAGAGCAGACTAAACCAGATAGTTCGATTAAAAAGGGAAATGTTCTCCATTAGCAAGGTGCCTGCACCTCCCCCAGCTCCCCCATCCCACCCCATTCTCCTGGGACTCATGGAGAATTTGTCTTTATATTGTTCAGTGAAGTAACCTTGGTTTCATTCCTGCTCTATCAAGATATTTTGGATTCATAAAGAGCTACATTTTTTTCCTGCCAAGAGATCAGTTCCTCATTAATTGATATTTATTCAAATCAAGTTTTCCCTAAAGGTTGAAAGATTGTAGGTTCTGTCTACTATATGCAGATGTCCTTCATTTGGCCATGTTTACTCCAATTATTTTTAATATCTGTTTATTGTTCCAAATTGTATGCCAAGTGGCAACCAGCCCCACTTTCTTGGGAACTGGAAGCTATCTTAATTGCTAGCTTGCTTGCGATTGAAAGCACAAGCGTAGCCCAGGTTTGCAACAGACAATAGAAAAGGCCTGCTAATGTTTTGAGTGGTAGCCTCCTACTCACACAAAGACTATACAGTAGATTTGCACAAAGCCATTTGGAGTCTTGGAAATCAGGATCCAAATATCATGCTGTCATGATCATTTTCACAGTACCCTTTCTTGGTTGCCTTTTCTTGGCTCAGGAATGGAAGCAAGGGTAGAGGAGAGAAAACATAAGGAGATGCAGGCAGTCATACATAAGAGAGACCTAGTTTATTGTCCTGTATAACATGCATGTATTATACATTTTTTTAATTTAATAATTTAAAGATTATAAATATGTTCCACATTTTTTAATTTAACTATTTGAATGAAACCTGAATTGTTCTAAGTTTTCCCCACTTATTTGGTGCTTTGGATAGAATTTCTATAAACATTAGTATAAAAGTATTATACAAACATAAGGTTTTATTTCTTTTTGGTAAATACATAATGATGAAATTGCTGGGTTTAATGCCGTGTATCTTCTTTTTGGCAAGTATAAGGATTCTTTATATTTCATTAAACAAGCCTATGAAAGAAAATAAAATGTGTTGTATCTGAAGTAAAATAAAGGTCAACTGCCAACACCTATGACCTCATAGAAACTTTCAGAACCCATGGGTGGATATGATTGCTCTCAAAATGGCTTGTCCCTTTTCTTCTTGGATGTCTGAAATCCTGCTTACCAACATTTTCTTCCTGAGACCCCCTAATCCTTCTTTCTTTTCAGGACCTTTATTGGTTAATTCATAAAACCAACTAACCTAACTCTACATTGCCCTGTGCAAAGCAGCTGTCTGTTTTATGAAATGAAGTCTTTAGAAATCTGGGCAGAATCGTGGTGGAGGGTTGGTCTTTACTTCCACTTGGCACCATGAGGTTAAAGGGTGTATCAAACAATCATAACATTTTTTTCTGATTACTAAAATAGTTTCATGAGTCATCTTGTCACATGGTTGACTTCACACTTGTATTGATTTCTGATAACTCCTCTACTAGATTATGATCTTTTAAATCCACCATTTTGAAAGGTTTTCTGTAAAATAGTAATTTCAAGATTATAAATACTTCTCACCTCTTTAAAATTAAACCAATTGAATGACACCTGACTTATTCTCATTTATTTGATGCTTTGGATAGAACTACTATACAAATCTTATGCAGGTTTTATGAAAATGTATGTTTTCATTGCTCTTGGGTAAATACATACTGCTGTTGTTGTATGGTAGGTGTGGACTTTATAATAAAATTTCAAGCTATTTTCAAAATGTAGTCATTTTGTATATTCTACCAGCAAAGAATGAGTGTTCTAGTAGCTTCATATACTTGCTAGCACTTAGAATTGTCATTTCTGCTTTGATTTTATTTATAATTAGCTATTCCAAAAGGTGTAAAATAAATCTCATTGTGATTCCACTTTTCATTTTCCTAGATTCATAGTGGTGAGAATATTTTCACTTAAGTACTTCCCTTCTGTATATCTTCTTTAGCGAAATGTCTGTGACTTTATCCATGTGCATCGTTATATGATTTTCTTTTGTAGAGAATATTCTTTATGTATTCTGGAAACAAAGTTATGTTGAAAATATGATTTGTATACACCTGTAGTTTGTCTTTTTTCATTCTAATAGTGATTTTCACAAAATAAATATTTGTAATTTCTGTGAAGTCTAATGTATCAATGTTCTTTCCTTTTATGGATCATAGTTTTAGAATATTGAAAAATGCCCCTTAATACAATATAGCAAATTCCCTACTGTTTTCCTTTGTCAACTTTATCATTTAATGTTTTAGATTTATTTTATGGTACATCGTGAGTCAATTTATATACAAGATAAATGGTATAGACCAAAATTTTATTTGTTTGCAAAATATTCTAGGGCCATTTTTTAAAAGACTATCTTTAGTCTCTTTAATAATCTTGGCAACTTTATCAAAAATAGATGACCCCACTTGTGTGCATCCATTTCTGAATTTGATGTCTTGCTCTGTTCATCCATGTCTACGCTTTCATCCACACCATTCTCTCATGACCGATGAGCTTTGTAGTAAGTCAGACAACCGGGTAGAGTAGAGACTATAACTTTTTTCTTTTCACAGTCATTTTTTCCAATTCCAGTTCTTTTTATTTTCTATATAAGTTCAGTTCAGCTTTTTGTGTTATCAAGAAATTATACTGGAATTTTTATTAGAATTGAGTGGAATCTATAGATCAAATTTATAGGAATTGATACATTACAAACATTGTTTTTAAAATCAATAACCACTGTATATCATTCCCTTTATTTAGATCTTTTTCATTTACTTCATCATAGCTTTGTATATTTCAGCATGTGTAGAATGTGTGATAGGATATTTTTAATTCACAATTCTAATTGTTCATTGTATTATTATACATACCATATTTTTTTTAAAAGAGAGACAGTGAGAAAGAGAGAGAAAGAAAGAGAGAATCAATTTTATTTTGTTTTTATGTGGCTTTTGTTGCTCTGAGACCTCGTTGTGTACGTGGTGCTGGGGTTTGAACTCAGGTCCTCACACATGCTAGACAAGTGCTATAACCACTGAGCCACTGCTCCAGCCCCATACCGTATTTTTAAATATCAACTGTTTCATCCTGAAACATTGCTGAACTCTACTATTAAATCTAGAAGTTTTAAATAGACCCTATATAATATAATGTTGGTGCTATACCCTTCTCTACAAATAAATACTTCTTCAGTTGTATCCTTCAAATTTTGATACCTGTATTTTCACTTTTATTCAAAGATTTTTTTCTAACAACTAGAAATTGAACACAGGACCTCATACTTGTTAGGCAAATGATCTATAAGTGAATTATATTCCCAACTCTTTGTTCAAAGATTTTTTTGAGACTTCCCATTGGATCAGTTAGTTTATTGGGAGTGTGTGTTTAATTACCCAATAGTGGATAGTTTAATGCTCATATGTCCAGGAACATGCATTGCATAATTTCTATTTCTTAAGTTGTTTTCTAATGGATCAAAAGAAGATCTTGATGAATATTGCACATGAAGAGTAGAACATATATTTTGGGATGAAACTGTTCTATATAAGTCAATTAGTCAAAGTGGTTTCAGGTCCTCACCATCCTTATTGATTTTCAATACCCTTGGTGTAAGAATTTCTATAAGAAGAGTGCTAAAGTCTCCACATAATTTTGGATCTGCTTATTTCTCCTTTGTGTTCTATTACTTTTTGCTTTGTGTATTTTGAAATTTATCACTTGGTACACACACATGTAGAGCAGTATAATACTTTCCTGGAGAAAGGACTTCTTTATCAACGTGTCATTGTTTTTCCTCACCTCTAATAATATTACATGTCCTAAAGTTTGTCTTATATTATCAGTTTCTTCACCTTTTATTGAGTTAACAGTTGCATTCTACACACTTTTATTATATCTTGTTATTTTTAACCTATTTGGATGTTTATACTTAAAGATATTTCTTATAGTCAGCATATATTTGGGCCTTGCTTTTAGTTCAGTTACAATACCTATTTTTAAATTGCTATTCTCAGATCATTCACAAGGTCAGCCTACAGATCTTACATTAATTTATTATATTTATACCAAATTATTTCATTTATTTGCATGTTATTGTAAATATTGTATTTTTTAATATTTAATTTAACTTCCATCTTTTCTTAACTGGCTATATGTACACAAAGTGAGCTAATGCTCAAAGATACCTGTCTTTCCTTAGGTTTTTATTCAAATTGAAGCCCTTTCTTCAGATCTTTGATTTCAAAATTACTCATGTTTGTAATTTGTTCTGCTTTTTTATTTTTTGTTTCTGCTTTTGTATTGCAATGGCAAGTGTATTTAATTTACTAGGGCGGTGATAA
>PVKS010016790.1:0-43225 GCA_004027875.1 Aplodontia rufa
GAGAGAGAGGGAAAAGAACAGTTGCTGAAATCTGGAGACAGACAGAGCTGTGAAAGGGAGCCCACTGGCAGGAGTTAGGATCTCTGGGTCTAGGACAAAGCCAGTCATGGGGAACCACTGGGAAGAATGGTGATAGAATGAAAAGCCCATCAGTTCCTCTTGGTGTTTCCCTCTGAACTGAACACAGCAGGAATCCAGACATGGAGGAAACCTAATATGGTCTGGGTTCCCTTAGAATCCGACTACAGGATAAGGAACTAAGGACAAGTCAGGGTGGTTTAGAGGTCTGGAGTGTACCAATAGGGGAGTGAGGAAGTGCTACTGGGAAGAGAAGGTGGCCAATCCAACTGTGTTATTAAACCAGACATCATAGTGGGTCATTGGAGCATAGTGCCACAGAGATACTCTGTGTTTACAATGTAAACATGCTCCTCAGGATGATCCCACCAGTAATAATTGGTGGAGACACTGGAGTATTTTTGGCCCTAAAATCTTTGGTTAAGGGCTATTCTTTGGGACGGAGTGTTAATTCCTGAGTGCTTTTGTACAGGCAGACTGGTTTTCTGTGGTTCTGGGAAAAGACCTCAGACAAGAAGGGTGGAGATACCAGCAAATGGAAGTCTGTGAAGCACTGAAGAGGAGAAGGCCCAAGAGACCTGGGCAGAGGTTGATATCTGCTCAGGGTCCAGTGGAGTGGTAAATACAGATTCATGTCTGTTTCATAAAGCAAGAGGAAAAAGTGCATGGAGGTGAATTAAGGCACAAATAAACTTAAGTAAATATTTATAATAAATAAGTAAAATTGACTAATGTTGCTCTTAAATTTAATCACATCAGATAGGTTTCAAAGCAATATTTTTTCCCTTTTAATTCTCATAATAACCATCCTCTGCCTTCTACCATAGCCATGATTCTAATGGTCTGGTTCTGCTTGTGCATTGTGCTTGTGTATTGCACGTTCTGATTACGCATGACCTAGGGCAGGAACAAGTCCATTTCCTAGAGCACGAAGCAGAGCCACGGAGAGGACAGGACTTATAAGAGCCAGTGGGCATTTAGAACCAGGGCTCCCACTCGCTGGCAAGTATCCTCAGACAAGTTAACTTATTCTCTTTGGGCCTCTATTTTTTCAAGTGTAAAATGAAATTCAATAACATATTCACCATGAAATTGTTGTAAGGACTAAGTGGTATAATGCATGTAAAATTCTTGCTGTACAATAAGTTTTAATGAGTATTTTTCTAAAAGTAACTGTTCTTTTCTAAAAAGAATAATAAAGGCAAATACTTTTATTATGTATTTTTTCTTGAGACTACAGTTTACTTTCAAAATTAGACTGGTTGAACTGAGATATATGCCAGTAACAGTTCTCTCTTAGCTACATTACTGTGTAATTGAACACTTTGGAATTAAACCACAAGAATTGATTCAAATAATTGCAACCACACTAATGAGACCATGTGACCATTGCTCAACTACAGAGCTATAAAATGGATTTCTTCCATTTCCTTTTCTTTCTTTCTGTCTGCTCGACATCTTGTTAAGTCTCAGATTCCATGTATTTAGACAATTCTATCCATTTTACCTTCCTGTCTAATCATTAATTCAATAAAGTCTTTCAGCTATAACAAAATAGTTTTAATTAAAGTAGAAGTTCCTGAATGTAGTTTTCAGGCTAAAAGCTTATTTCTTTTGAGAATTAGCCAACCAGTGAAGCTTCTCCAAACAGTAAGAGGGCATTTTGCCCAAGAATTTGTAGAGAGGAGAGGGAAAAAAAACCCCACAAACAACAAAAATTTTGGCATTTTTCCAGGATGAAAGAATAAGAGAGGGAGACCAGTAATCTCAGGAGGCCTGGAGCCCAGTGTCTGACTTTTTTGGAAGAACTGCTGCTGTTCAAGGGCCTGTTAGGGGGTTGTAGCTGTCTGAACCAGGACATATCCATCAATGGGACAAGATGGATCACCCTGTACAGATTGCTTTTCCTTCAAAACTGTAGAAATCTTAAAATCCTTGACCTTAAATTTTAAAAGAATTTTGAAGGTCCAGTTGACTTCTTTTCATTTCTGGAGCTTAAAGACCTAGGGAGAGACAGAGACTCACTCAAGGTAACATGGCAAACGTGGGACAGAGTGAGGACAAAAAGCCATGGTTTGGTACTGTTTGGTGCCCATATATTGTGTCAGTGTCCCCTACTCTCTCACTATCCCAATGAAATCCTCTTGCGACATTGCTCTCATTGCATACCCAGGAAAAGCCCATTCTGTTCATTTCCAGGTAGCTCTCTCACTAAGTTCTTCATTAAGGTGAACTGAGATCTGCTTTTCCTCCCCTGACACACTTTCACTCTAGGTCAGCTCCCGTTGCCCTAGGACATACTTCAGAGGTTTGCTCAGAGTCCCCACAGTGGACCTCCCCCTACAACTCTAGACCAGACATCCTGTTTCCTTATAATTCTGTCTTTTTTGTTCCAGTATTAGAAGAACTGTATGTTCTAGACATATTATAACCTAGTTAATGTTTTCTTCAGACTGTGATGGTCAGAAGGGGACACAGTGTGATAATTAATTTTATGTGTCAACTTGGTTAGGGTACATTATTATCCAGATATTTGGTCACACACAACTAAATGTTGCTCTGAAGGTATTTTTGAGATAAAATTTAACATTTAAATTAAATAGGTTTTGAGTAAAATTAGAATATACTCCATAATGAGGCCATACCTCATTCAGTCAGTTGAAGGCCTGGAGATAAAGATTGACCTTCCACAAGGGAGAGGGAATTCTGCCATCAGACTGTCTTTGGACTCAGCTGCAACATCATCTCTTCCTGGGTTTCTAGTCTGTTGACCCACCCTGCAGATTTGGACTTGATATAAGCCAGTTCCTTGACATCTCTCTCACTCTCTATCTCCATACCAAAAACTCCAATGGGCTCTGAGTTAAGTTTTCAAACATACAGCTCTTCCCTAGGCACAACCTCAGAACTGAAAGAAATCTTGGTTGACCTGACTTCTTCCTCTCAACAACCTATCATTCATTTATTCAAGGAATGGAGTATTTATTTATTTATCCCATATTTTTTATTTGTGCATTATAGTTGTACATACTGTTGGGATTGGTTATTGCACATTCATACATGTACACAATACGTAATAGAACAATATAATTTGGTGGATGCCACTCCCCAGGAATGGAGCATTTATTCTGTTCCCAGATGCAGGTGATAAAAGGGAAAATATTGCGTCAGAATTTTGAACATAGGGAGAACTTTGATAAAATCAGACCCTGCTCAAAATTATTGTGCAGGGCAGCATAAAATTTAAGCTCAGTTGTCAGATAGTCCTTGATTCATATTCTGGCTCTTTTGCCAGCTGGTAACCATAACAATTCATTCACTCTTCCAAGCCTCAGTTTCCCTATCTGTAAAAGGAAAAGTTTGGATTAGATCTTTAATTTTCCCTTTACTTTTGGGTACATAGTGTTTCAATTTAGTGAAAATCTAGGAAGGGAAGAATTGCAGGTAGTATGAGGGATGTACATCAGAGGCCAGGAAGCAAATCTACGTTAACACAGCATTCATATACATTATGTACTATTTTCCAGTCACATGCGTTTTCACACTTGTGATTTCACTTCATCCTGTTTCATCCTTACTAACCCCCCCACCTGCCGCCGAAGCAGGCAGTGGAACTCACATTTTGCAGAAGGGAAAGCTGAGGCTCATGGAGATTACTTTGTCTGAGGCCACACAACTAGTTAAGTGCCAGAACTAGGGTGCAAACTCAATTTTAAAAAATTCTGAATCCTGGGGTTGGAGCAGTGGCTCAGCCATTACAGTGCTTGCCTGGCATGTGTGAGGACCTGGGTTTGAATCCCAGCTCCATGTACACAACGAAATATGGGAGCAATGAGAACCACATGAAAGACTAAATAAAACTGATTCTCTCTTTCTCACTGTCCCTCTCTCTATAAAAAAAATCTGAATCACAAATCTTGCATTACCTTGTTTTGCTTAGAAAACAAGGAAGAATATCATGTGTTCAATAAGTCCAGAGTCTGTTTCAGCACTGTGTTCTCTTCAGATAGTTTGTCCAAGTATAGTTTTCCAAATTTAAAACATATGATTTGTATATGTATATGTACAGAACATGTGTATGGTTTGGATTTGAGGTGTCT
Source organism: Aplodontia rufa (assembly GCA_004027875.1). Taxonomy (NCBI): domain Eukaryota; kingdom Metazoa; phylum Chordata; class Mammalia; order Rodentia; family Aplodontiidae; genus Aplodontia; species Aplodontia rufa. The sequence goes on from PVKS010016790.1 coordinate 4,179, forward strand.
CCTCAATGCTCATGATAGACAATGCAAGAATATTCAGAGGTGAAATGATTAGTTTAATCTATTTGGTGGATTAAAAATATTTTGAACAGACTAACTGGATGGTAACTATAGGTAGGTGGGACATGGCTGGAGGTATTTGGGGGTGTGCCTTTGGGATTTACTGTAAGAATCAGAAACACAGGTGTAATTCAAGTGCAGATGTTGTTTATTGAGATTTGCGACTCTTGGGCTAAATTCACCTACACTGCCATCATGAGAGCAGGCAGGCGAAGTGGTCATCGGACAAGGGAAAACGGCCTGCGGACAGGGGTGGGCAGTGAATTTCTAGTCTGGGGTGGAGAGAGAAAGTCAATGAGCATAGCCTTTCAGAGAATGGCTGGTGGATCCATCAATCAAGTGATTGCAAGACGCCATTGGAGCTTGTCTGCCAGCATCTGTTTGCTTATTCTTTTTGTGTGCAGGCTATCTGATGCCCTTCCCCTAGCCTCCTGGAATTGAAATAACATCCCAACCTTTTTGGTGATATAGGGCATAGATTTCCATCTGGCTACTTCCGGCTGTTTATGGGGCATTGTGGGGGAGGGGAAGATTCAGGTGTTGGTTTGGTGGTAGGGAGGCGGCTGTAAGGGTGCAGGAGTCTTTGGTTGTATGTTACTTCAGTGACCTTGCTCATGCAGTTTCAGGCGAACCTGAGGAGACAGGGAGCAGTCATTAGAATGAGTCTTATCACTAATATGGGAGTAAGAATGGGGATCAATCAGGTGACAAGAGTGGAGTTTAGCCATCCTGGGCAAGGGTCATTTGATTGGTGCTGCTTAAGCCTCTTGTTCAGCTGTCTGAAAGTTCTAAAGTTCCCTGGTTCAATCCCAGGTTTCAGCACCAAATGTAAAAATCAGAAACATGGGTGTAATTCAGGCGCAGGTGTTGTTTATTGGGATTTGCGACTCTTGGGCCAAATTCACCTACACTGCCATAGTGAGAACAGGCAGGGGAAGTGATGAGCAGGCAAGGGAAAATGGCAAGCAGGGGAAAATGGCATGTGGCCCTGGCTGGGCAGCAGCTTTGTAGTCCGGGTGGAAAGGAAGTTGATGAGCATGACCTTTCGGAGATTGGCTGGTGGATCCATCAATCACTGGGTGTTTGTGAGACGCCATTGGAGCTTGTCTGCCAGCATCTGATTGGTTATTCCTTTTGTGCGCAGGCTGCCTGAAGCCCTGCCCCCAGCCACCTGGAATCGACCTAGGTATTTATATTTTGTCCCTGGTGAGCAGAACTCTCTCTCTGCTTCCTGACTACTATGAAGTGAGCAGTTTTCCTATACTACACCCTTCTGCCACGATGCTTTGCTTCACTTTGGGCCCAGATGATGGAATTGGCTGACCATGAACCTCTGAAACTATGAGCCCCAAATAAACTTAATCTCCTGTAAGTTATTTGTGTCCTATACAGTATTCTGGTCACAGAGACTCAAAGCATGTATCAAAGTTTTATTTAGATGTTTAATGAAGGAACTAGTAAGAGGACCAAGAATGCTAAAATAAAATTTATGTTAGATACAAAATTAGTTAATCACCTACAAGGCAATAAATGCTACCTTTGGGGTTATTTTTTCTACCAGAAAAGATAGAAATAATTTGCATCTTTACTGGACAAAACAAACCCAAACAAACAAAAATCTCTTTGTACTATATCAAACTACCTACAAGTTAGCATCTAACTTTATAGGGTAGTAAAATGTCTAGACCTTAATTAATAGTAAATAGTAAATTTAAAAAAGACATATCTCTTGAGTCAGCCTTTAGGTCACAGGTTAGTATGATGTGGATTGGACAGCTAGTCATCCTTGTGGTTTATTTCTAAGTTCTGGGTAATGTTTTTTATCAGTCCACTTCTACAATCACAAACTTTCAAAGTTATTTACGATCACAAAAGCAATCATTTAATTATATTTTGGGGTTATTTGGCTGCATTCATCCTCAGGGAAGTCCTATTGTTGTATGGTCTGAAAGTCTAAAGCCTTATGGTACTGAGCAACTACTACAACAAGAGTATTAACTTCTGTTGGGAAATTTCAAAAGGAATTAGGATTGGATTTTTTTTTAAAGAGAGAGAGGGATAGTGAGTGAGTGAGAGAAAGAGAATTAATTTTATTTAGTTTTTCACATGGCTTTCATTGCTCACTTTGTTGTATATGTGGTTCAGGGCTTCGAACTCATGTCCTTGCACATGCCAGGCAAACGCTGTAACTGCTGAACCACCACTCCAGCCCCAGGATTGGATTTTCAATACTCATTATCATTCCAGATATTCTCAACTTGACTGAGATATAATTCATATACCATGTGATTGATTCATTAAAAGTGTGCAAATAATGGCTTTTATTATGTTCACAGAGTTGTGTAAACATTGGCATAATCAATTTTAGAAGATTTTCCTTATTCTAGAAAGAAATTCCATACTCTTTAGACATTGTCTGATATTTCCATTACTACCCTTAGCCTAGGAAGCTACTAATCTTTTCTGTCTCTATTGATTTGCCTGTTGTAGATATTTCAAATAAAGGGAACCATAAATATGTGGTCTTTTGTAGATAGTTTCTTTTACTAAAAGTTTTCAATGTTGATCCGTGCGGAAGACTAAAACAGTACTTCATATCTTTAATAGACCAGTAGTCATGAAGATAAACTCCTGTTTTCTTCAAAGAGTTTTATAGTTTTAGTTGTTTGATTCATTTTGAGTTAACTTTTTTACTATTAAAAACCAGTACTTTTATTTCTAGAGCTCCCAGTTTAATGTATCAAATAACTACACACTAGTATCAATGGGAATACCAAATATTATTTCACAACCGCCACTATGTGTTTCTTTTTCTCTGAAACGGCTGGCACAGATCCAGGCTTGCTATGTTTGTGATGATTCACACTGCCTTTGGTCTATGAGTTTCCTTCATGATGCGCTGCTCCTGAATCTGGCTGTAGATAGATTTTAGTAGATGTTGATGATGAGCTATAAATTTTATATGAGGATGATACTGAAATTTCTCCTTCAATTTCTGGTTATAATCCTTGGCTGCTTTTTCTCTTGATGTAAGCAACCCAATTTTTCAGAAGCATTAGCTTTCCAGAGACGAATGTTCATCTCATCAGACCCACATATAATGTACTTGCTGTCAGAAGTCAACTTCACACATATAACATGTTGCATTTGTTTTGTGTAATAGACTTCACTGCTTTGACTTTTGTCAACAGGAAAGATTCGAATAGATTTATTGAAACTAGCAGACACGCACTCTTTCCCAGTGGAGAAGTAATCCACGTCAAGCACTGTAGGTACATGATCCATGTGGACCATTAAAGGAGTGTCCAGTGCATGCATTACAAAAGTATATAAGTTGTAATCTTCATTTGCTGCAACAAAAATAAAAGCTTCCATAGGATTCCAACAGATTGTATTTGTTCTCATATCAAAGATAACCTTTTTCAGGGGAGTAGCTTGCATATCATACAGTACTAAATTTCTGTCAGAAGCACAATTTCCCAAAAGAAATGTCTCAACTGGGTGAAATTTAACACTACTTATACTGTCCAATCCTCATGTCATTGAACATATAGGATTGGTTCTTTGTTCATTCCGAATGTCTACTTGCTGTCCGCATGTGGCAAAAGCAGGATCTTTCCAGTGATGCTCGATTCCATTATACACTGTCTTTCCTAAGACTGTATGCAGTGGCTCTTCCTCTTCTCCATAGCCTGGTCCATCCATTTTTCATTGCTTCATAGTTTTGTCATCACCAACAGTAAAAAAAAGAAGTCCCACAAAATGAGTACATATTCCTTGTACAAAACCTTCATGTGCTTGTATTGTATGAATACATTTTCGTTTAGTCAGGTTCCAGATTCTAACCTCTCCATCAATGCCCCAGAAAGGACAGTAAGCCAGACTCTTTGGGTGCTTTGCCAGACAACTGACTCTGCCTCGGTGACCATCCAGGGAAGCAAGGAAGGGTTTTGCAAACAGACGTTCTAGTTAGATAGCATTTAAAGCTCTTATGTATTCTCGTGGGACCTCAAAAGGATGTAAGGTAGGATCATAGTTTCTTGGAACTCTCTTTAAGTCCAACTTGGTTTCCCGTATGTGGTTGTCCCGGTTCCAGCTCAGCTTCTTCACCTTCGTCTTGGAGTCTCTTCCTCCCAGACTCCACCAGCCTTCAGGTTAGGATCGCATCGCCTTCTTCCGCACACCCGTTTCTGCCTTTCTCGGACTACTTGCTCTTGAGTCAGGTTTTTATAGGATGTGAGACAGCAGCCCAACTTTACTCCTTTGCATCTGGATATCAAATTGCCCCAGCACTATTTGTTGAAGGGAATACTTTTTTCTCACGTAAATGTTTTGACAGCCTTGTTGAAAATCAATTAACCATTAATGTAAGGGTTTATTCCTGAATTAATTCTATTCCATTGTCTGTATGCCTGTCATTATGTTAGTACCAGGCTGTTTTGATTACTCTCTAGTTTGTAGGAAGTTTTGAAATAGGATAGTGTGAATCCTCTAACTTTCTCTCTCTTTTTTGATTGTTTTCACTCCTTGGAGTCCTTTGCATTTTCATTTAAATTTAGCTTATAAGCTTATCCATTTCTGCAAATAAGATATTTGGGGTTTTGACAAAAATTGCATTGAATCTGCATCTGCTGACATGATCATGTCATTTTTGTCCTTTATTCTCCTGATGTGGTAAATTACATTGATTTTTCAATATTCAACCGACCTTGCATTCTTAGGATAAATCCAAGTTGATCATGTACTTCCATTTGATCTTTAAGCCTTATATTTTGTTGAGGAGTTTTGTGAATATATTCATAAGAAATATTGGTATTGGGCCAAGGAGTGGCAGTTCAGTGGTTATGGCACTTGCCTGGCATGTGTGGGGATGTGGGTTCGAACCCCAGCACCAGGTACACAATGGAGTGTTGGAACAACGAAAACCATATGAAAAACTAAGTAAAATTGATTCTCTCTCACTCTTAAAAAAAAAAAAGAAAGAAATATTGGTGTTTATTTTTTTTCTTGTGATGTCTTTGTTTTGTGTGTTATGAGGCCAGAGTTACCATGGCCAGAGTTACCCTGGCCTCATAAAATAAGCTGAGAAATATTCACACTTCTGATTTTTTTATGGAAGAATTGGTATATTGGCATTAATTCTTAAATGTTTAGCAGATTCACCAGGGAAGCCATCTGATCTTGGGCTTCTTTGGTTTGTTTTTGGATTACCAAATCTATCTCTGAATTTATTAGGAGAGTATTAAGATTTTCTATTTCTACTTGAGTAAGTTTTGGTAGTTTGATATCTTTCTAGGAGTTTTTCCATTTCATCTAAGTGATCTCATTCATTGGCAAAAAGTTATTCATAGTGTTTCCTTATAATTTTTTTAAATTTCTGAATGGTCCATGGTAATATCCCCTTATCCATTTCTGACTTCCATTTCATAAATTACTGTTAGTGATTTAGTTATTTGTATTTCTTGTTTAGTCTAGCTAAAAATTAGCCCATTTCACAGATCTGGTCAAAGAAATAGCTTTTGATTTTGTTGATTTTCTTTATTGCTTTTCTAGTCTTTATATTGTTGATCTCCATTCTAATCCTAATTATTTCTTTCTTTCTGCTTACTTTTGGTTTAGTTTGCTCTTCTTTTATCACTAAGGTGGTAGGTTAGGTTGTTGGTGTTTGAGCTGTCTTCTTTCTTAATGCAGACATTTAAAGTTACAAATTTTCCTCTATGCACTGCTTTAGCTGTATAGGTTTTTTTGGTGTGTGTATGGTTTTTTTTTTTTTTGGTGTTGGAGATTGAATTCAGGGTCTTTTTCATGCCAGGTAAGCACTATACCACTGAGCTACATTCCCAGGCCTTAAGAAAATAGTTGTCACTTTTAGACAGGGTCTTACTAAGTTGCTGGCCTTGAACTTATGATCCTCCTGCCTCAGCCTTCCAAGTAGCTGGAACTGTAGCTGTGTTCCATCATGCCCAACTTGTTGTATCTTTTTTTTCTTTTATTTTTAAATACTTTTCTAATTTTCTTTTTTATTTCTTCATTGATGTATTGGCAATTTAGTAGTATGTTTTAAAATTTCTATATTTGTTAATATCCCAAACTTCTTTCTGTTATTAATTTCTAGTTTCAATACATCATGATTGGAGGATATACTCTGTAAGAGTTCAGTCTATTTAAATTTACTAGAACTTGTTTTGTGGTCTGGAATATCGTGTATCCTTGGTAATATTCTGTGTGCACTTGAGAAGGTTGTATCTTCTTTTGCTATTGGACTGAGTGTTATACAGAAGTGTTTTAGGTCTATCTTACGCATGGTATTGTTCAATTCTTCTGTTTCCTTGTTTATCTTCTGTCTAGTTGTTCAATCTAATATTGAAAGTGAGGTACTAGAGTCTATGACAATTATTGATAAATTATTTCTTCTTTCAATTCTATCAACTTTTGCTTCATGTTATTTTTTTCTTGGTTGTTAGGTGCAGGTGTTTATAATTTTCTGATGGGTTGACTCTTTTTGTTAATATTTTATTAAGGAGTTGAGTTATTGTACAATCATAAATGCACTTAAAGTAACAATATGATATGCACTTGTTCTTAAACCAAAATTACTTCCACATCACTCACACCCCAAACTCTTGATTCTTCTATATTTTACCCCTATAAGTGATATAAATGCTTAGATTGTGAATTTTTCAGAATTAAATGACTGCATAAGTATTATTTGGATTCTTAGGGGGGTATGCTACATTGTTGATTGTCTCTCTTGATCCCTCCCACTTCTTCCTCCCTCTTGGGTTGACTCTTTTAGTAATCCTAAATGTGCTTCTTTATCTCTAATAAGATGTTTGTTTTAGTCTATTTTTTTTGTTAAGAATGTAACCAGCTTTCTTGTGGTTGCTGTTTACATCATATATTTTTTCATTCATTCTTTTTTTAAAAATCTATTATATCTTTGAATCTTTTCTAATGTAATGGATGATACTTTTATCAAAGTTCCTCTCGGCTCATCTATTCTGTATTAGTCAGGACTCTTTAGAGGAACAGATTCAATAGGATTATATGATTATAAGGAGAGATTTGTTAGGCTTGTGCTACCGAAGGTTGGATAATTCCCACAATGGCTGTCTGCAGGCTGGAAAGCTGGAGGAATCAGTAGCTGCGCAAAGATGCTGAAGCCTCAGAACAAGGAATCAACAATGTTATCCCAGTCAGGGACTAAAGGCTTGGAAACTCCCTGGAGAATCACTGGCAGAGTCTGCTTTGGAAGAGTGAAGGAGTTGGAGTCTGATGTCTTCAGGTGATCACAGCAGCAATAATAAAAAACCCCTTCAACTATGTACACATTTATGATTGTACAACAACAGAACTCAATAAGAAAAAGAACATGGAAGAAAAAAAAAGCCTTTCAAAAAGAATGGAGCTTGCATCTGCTGTTGCTTTCTTGTTCTTCCAGCTTTTATTCCATCCAAGCCTCCAATCTATTGGAAGGTGCTGCCCACACGTAGGGTAGGTCTCTGCTGCAATTTGCTATCCCACATGCCAATCATTCCTAGAAACACCCTCATTGACACACCCAGAAGACTCTTTAATCTTAGGGCCTGTTAATCTTAGCTGACTCATAATCCAATCAGGTTGACAATTTAGATTAGCCATTACATATTCCAATACCCAAAAATCAAATGAAAGAAATTAATCTCCATTAAGTTTTATATGCAATATCTAAAAGTGAGTGACTTCTTCTTTTCTTAAGGTTCCCACCATTTGCTAACATTGCTGGTCATCCAGCAAACAAACTTCCTTACTATTTTATCAGCATAATGCTGGAACCCTTAAGGCAAATAATAGATACCAGACTGGTTTCCTCAGAGGATTACAGCCTTGCTTCCACACAGGAAGTATAACTCTTCTTCAGTGGTTGATTGTAACTGATTTAAAGACATTTATTCTCAAGCATAAAACTCTTTGGAGGTTTTGATTATACAATAGATTTATCCAATATATCCTGGTAAAGAGGAGAGCAGAGTCTACGAATCTATTAAAATAGTTATAATAGCCAGGGACTCTGTGAAAATATTTACTCTTCAGTTTTTAGGGGCCAGTTTGCATAAGCATGGTCCATAGATTGAGGATTATCCATAGATTAAGAAGTAGGCAAACAATTAAAAATGAAAGTACAAAGAACTTCCTTATGCACATCAGAAAGCAGAACATTCAAAACAATCTACCAGTACACCAAAACAAATAACCCTGATTATTGGCTTATTAGGCTTATGTGATTTATTCTTGACTCACAAATCAGCAGCTTACTTCCGTGGCCATTTGCTTCTGTACTAAAAGGTGTCCTAGCAGTCCTGAGATAGCTCTATGGTTTATTCTGTAGATGTTCACTTGTGGTTAGCAAATGCTAAGAAGTCTGGTTCTACAAGTCTCTCCCAGTTAAGAGTACTGCAGCATTTTTTGTGAAGTCATTGGGAACACAGAGAAGATAAACATTACTTTTTTGATTGGACAGAAAGTCTGCTTTTGTGGGCTTAATATATAATGCAATTCTTAGATTATCTTCCCTATGTTCCTTTTTGAAATAGATATGTCATTTTACCCATGTCCACAGTATGTTCTCACCCTTGAGGAAACATTGACAAGATCCATAACCCATCAGAGGATTTTATTCACCCCTATTCTGATATAGTTGTCTATAGTAATAAACTAATAGAAATTTCAGTTTAATCAACAACAGATGTTTTTTTGCTTTCCTTGTGTGCTTCCTGAAGATCTGTGCTATAAGCTAGAGTCTTCAACGAAAAAAGACAGTCTCAGTGCCTGATAATTGTATCAGACAGGAGGAATGGCTCTCATTTTACTATTTTACAAGTCAGGAAACTGAGACATTCATTAATGATTCTTTAGATACTGAGTGACAGACTCAGAGCATAGTTTTCCTAATTTCCATTTTGATATACCATATTATTCTCTATAACTGAATAAATATATAAGTGAAAAATGAAAAGATCTTGTGTAGATATAATTCAAAATAAATGCAGCTGAGGCTGTGCACAGTGCTATACACTTCCCATAGGACATTCAAACTCTCTTTTGGTTTGTGTTTGGGCCTCAGAGTGAATTAATATTAAAGAGATACTAATACTCTACTAAATGGAAAAGGCAGACTAAGCCTGGCTGATACTGGCTCCAGTCTGGGGCCTCTGCCTTGTACCAAAGGGAAGGTAGCATTCACGCCAGGACCACATTCATTTACCAATTATCCACTGAAAGGATTCCCTATCCCCTACTACTAACCAGGGAACATTTTGTATTAAATCAAGACAGTCCTCTTTTAATTTAAATGAGAGTTTTGTATTGAAATATTGAGAATTGGGTTATACTTGTTTTTAGGGCCCCATATTTTCTCTTTGATTAAAACATGCTCTTGGGTGATAACCCTTACAGTTTTTGTCAGATCACTTTTCATGTCAATCCTCTTCATCCTCATTGCTCATTCTAAAAAAAGACATCTGGTAATGAAGATTTGGTGTCATTTCTGCTGACCTCATCCCTGAGTCAGAGGAAATTGTAGTGGGTAAGTTCAGGGCTTACACCATCTCAGATTTAGGCCTGGGTAAAGGCAGTATGGTTCTTATTAAATCCATTGAGTAAAGGAAGAAACAAACAACTGGGCTCCAAGAATTTTCAGTCCCACTGGAAGTCAAAACCTATGCCCCTTTATTCCATAAGAGTAAAAAACTGAAGAAAATTTTGCTGCTGAATTAAGAAATGTGGGTGGGTGCTGAGGTGTAATGGGAGCTCTCATTCATTCCTTAGACATGTGTGTGTGTGTGTGTGTGTGTGTGTGTGTGTGTGTGTAAAAACTGCAGAGTTGCATTGTTTGTGTGGAGCTGGGCCACGAAATAAAGAGGAGATGGGAAGCCTTTCAGATGCTTAATTCCAATGGGCCGCTGATCACCTTGGACTTTCATTATTAACACAAAATAAACAGGAAGCTTAGCGCTTTGCTATGGCAACCAAGCAGCTTCACTCTGTTCTCTACAGTCAATCCTTAAAAGAGATACGTGTTGTCCTCTTTTACAGAAAGAATGAACAGGGAGACAGTCTCCTCAGGATCCTACAACCCTCCGTGTCTTGGCTGGGACATCCAAACCCAAGCTAGAACTTCCCATGTCTAGAATGCTGCTGGAAAGTACCTTGGACACCCTCTCAGTCTACAATACAGAGAGCGCAACCGGAGTAGCCAAGTGACTTATTTAGGAGCACTTGGCGAGTGTGCTGCAAGATTACGACAAGACCCCTAGAGTCCTAGGTCTCTTTCCCTTTGAAGTTCCTTTTTCAATCTAGCAGTCAGCGAGGGCGGTTGGAGGAGGGGCTGAGCAGAGTTTGCACCCAGCCTGGGGGCCCGCGGCTTTCCGGGGGCGGTCCTCAGCGGCCACACATTCCACAGCCACTCGAGCGCAGCGCGCCGGGTGCTGGGCACAAGTCTTAGCAGCCCCTGCGCGTTCCTTGGCTCGGTGGAGCCAGGACACGTTCCCGGCGCTGCCTGGGGTTGAGATTCTGGGGCTGAGGGTAGCTTCCGGCTGGTGGATCCTGCACTATCCTGGAGACCTGGGGAGGCGCCGCAGGGTCCCTGCGTCAGGAACTTTCCGCAGACCTCTGCGATTCGGCGGCGGCGGCGAGGGCGTGGGGCCTCAGCGTTTGGAAGCAGCAACGCGGATCCGGGGTGAGTGAGGCCACGGAGTGTCGTTTGTAGGACTAGCCGAGCGCTTTAAACTCGCCGTCTAGTTCTTGACCTGCTCCTACCCCAGTGTCCTCCCAGCGCTCCGCTTTATGCCCTCGCCTCATTTGTTCCCCTTCACTTTTGTATTTCTTCCTTCCCCCATTCGCTCTCAGGTTCTAATTTCCAGCCACCTTATGCACACAATCTTGGGTCTCTGGGGAGGCCGGAACGTGGATCTAGGAGCCGCAAACCCACTCGCAGACAGGCTTTTCCCTGCTTCTGCCTTCTCGGGAAGCGCGCCCCCTCCACGGGCAGGCTCTGCAGTTCTTGGGTCCCCAGGCCCGGCATCAGGGCTCAGCTCGCTGGCCCGAGCGCGCGTGGGGACTGCACTGGGTTTGGCTTTGCAGCACCCAAATCAGTCTGCCCAGCCTTTCTCAGAACCCCGCGTAGAGTCGCCGGGAGTTTGGAGTTAGGACTGATGGGTTCTAGCCCTGGTTCTGCCTTCAGCTGCTTCTTCATTATCTGACTGTCTTATTTCCTGCATCGGTGAAATGGGGAAAACAGCCTTCGCTGTCTGAAAGCAAGGAGAAAGGGCGTTTGAAAAGTATCTTGGAGAGGAGTCTTTCTTCCAAACTCCTTTCTCCTCCAGGTTCTCTGCTTGTTAGTTAGAATTTAGTCTTCTGGGGCTGGAGCGGTGGCTCAGAGGTTTCGGAGCTTGCCTGGTAAGCCCAGGGACCTGGGTTCAAACCCCAGCACCACGTACAGGACTAAGTGTTGGAGCAACTAAGGCCATGTGAAAAAAAAAAAACTAAATAAAGTTGTTTTTCTCTAAAAAAAAAAAGAATTTGGTCTTCCAATAGCTGGTTCTTTCAGAATCCCAGTCCCCCCCACCTCTCCCCCATTTCTCAAATGTAGCACTGTCCTTATATCCTCATTTCTGAGCCATCTTCGGCACTTGGCATAGGACCTGGCAAACAGTAGGTGCTCAATACATTTTCACTGAATGAATGGAGAAGAATGTGAGCCATGAAAACCTGAGCAAATGTCAGGAGTTATTATTCTGACTGAATGGCCAGGCTGGGCTTTCATTCAGGAGGACCTGTCTGTTTCTTCTTGACAAGAGCAGTGCCTCTCTCTCGCTGGGGGCCCAGGTTCTCTGGATTTTCTTTCTTTCTTTCTTTTTTTTTTTTTAAAGAGAGAGGGACAGTGAGAGGGACAGAGAAAGAGAGAAACAACTTTATTTAGTTTTTCACATGGCCTTCGTTGCTCCAACACTTTGTTGTGTACATGGTGCTGGGGTTTGAACCCAGGTCCTCGCACTTGCCAGGCAAGCGCCGAAACCGCTGACCCACCACTCCAGCCCCGTCTCTGGATTTTCTGTAGACAGCAGAGCAAGCTGTAGTGAAGGAAGCTGCTCAATCATTCACCTGTCAGAAATTCCTAGAACATCTGCTATAATCTGCGGTGTCACTGCAGGGAGTGAACAGTCCAGAAGAACTGTGAATGTCTGATTGAGGTGGCGGTGGGTGTGGGAAGACAAGTTCTTTGTGGGGCAAGAGATCCCTATGACTTAGGCAGTTTGCTCTGTCTAGACTTTATCGTCCCTGTCTGTAAAATGAGGAAGTGGGGGTAGCACAGATGTGTTATTGGGGAGAGTGTAATGTGCCTTTTGGGTTGTGCAGTGCACCCGTCATCTGAACACTCGGGAGACAGCTCAGATGAGCTTTAGGACAACATGCACTTCTAAAGCAACGAGAACAGAAAACACCCAAGTGCTTCTCTGTTCCAGCAGAGACATCCTGTTTCCAGCCCTCCTGGGCTGTGAATCATGCTGTGGGTTGAAAAGGCGTGCTGCATCAAGTCTCCCACACCGACCTCTCAGGACCTTAGAACCATGGACCTCCATTGCTCAAGAGGTCCGGGATTTCCCCTCTCTGATGTAGCTGGAAGAGGAGGGAGCAGTGATGAAGTGTTAGAGACACAAAAACTAGAGACTCTTGTGGGGGCTGTGGTTGAGGCAGATACTGGGACCAAGGGGTGACAGAACAAGAATATAAGGGGTAGTTGCAAGCTCAGATCATTCCCAGCTGTCTTCTGATCCTCCTCTAAAAATGTGCTTTTCGTTAAAACATACAAATGAAGGCAATATCTCCAAGAAAAGAGCATCTTTATTTTGGTTGTTCTTACACTATTGTCAGTGGGAAGATAGACCCAAGTATTCCTACCTCCCATTTGTAGGAATCAGTGTTGGCATCACCACACTCTGCAGTTCCCCACGCTCATTGTCCAGTAATACTGAATGATGGAATAATAATCCTATTTGACATTAACTGAGTGAACTGAGTGTTTATTATGAGACAGGTATATATATATATATATATATTTTTTTTTAAACTGGGCAAACTGGGCATTGAACCCAGGGTTGCTAAACCAGTGAGCTATATCCGCAGACCTTTTAAATTTTTTAAAAAATTTGAGACAAGGTCTCACTAAAGTTGCTTAGGCCTTCTAAATTGCTGAGGCTGGCCTTGAACTTGCGATCCTCCTGCCTGAAACTCCTGAGTTGCTGGGATTACAGCTAGGCATAATTCCAAACATTTTACATGTATTTGCTCATTTATCCTTGACCACAATCCTATTAGGGAAGGGTGATCATTCTTTTCATTTAATAGATGAGGGAACTGAGAACTCCAGAGAGTAATTCATTCACGATCACAGGAAGTAAGTGGCAGAGTGAGGTTTGAGTACAGGCAGTCTGGCTTCAGGATCTGTTTTCTGACCTACACTGGATTTTGGGGGAAGCAGGGTTCCAATTTTGCTTCTGTTACTTATTTGCAGAATGACCTGGGTAAATTTAGGTTAAGAATTTGACAATGTCCTAGAAGATCACTAGCCCCAGTCCCCTTAGAGCTCTCTAGGGAGACAAGAACCTCAAGAGAGAATGGAGTTGTAAAGGCTAAGTATTGGGTAGCTAGGAAAGGGAACAGGTGAGAATTAGAATTTCCTGGCATACTAAGCAACAGCAAGCCAGATCAAACTGTGTACATTGTTTGGTAGTGTGCAGCTATCTTATTTTATTGGTTTGGATTATGATTATCTGATTGGATATGTGACTTGCTGGTGACCTGCTTTACAGCATCAGGAAACATGAATAGAGGAGGGAGAAAGAGATATGGAGAAAACTAAACTGGGTTTCCCAAATCAGTTTCAACTAACCATGACAAATTTATGGGACACATATCACTATTTCTGATCCCTGCCCCAGACAGACCTTGATAATCAGTACTTTGCAATTCACCTCCATAAGGCCCTGGAAACTTTTTTCTTTGTTAATGCTTTAATTAGTACATTATAGTTGTGCATAATAGTGGGGATCATTTTGACATAGTCATAAATGCAGATAACATAATTTGCTCCATTTCAATCCCCAGTACTTCTCTCTCTTCTTCGCTCCTGATTCCCTTCCTCTACCCTAATGGCCTTCCTTCTGTTTATTTATTATTTTTAATTAGTACATTATGATTATACATATAAATGGAATTTGTTGTGATATATTTATACATGCACACAATTTGGTCAGTTTCATTCTGCAGTTCCTCTCCTTTCCTATCCTTTCTCTCCTTCTCTATTCCTTTCCTCTATTCCCTTCTATTTTCATGAGATCTCCTTTTTAAAAAATTCCTTGTTTTGAAGTGTAGCTTACAAATAATGGGAGAAAGCATCTGACCCGGACTTTCTTTTTCTTTGTTTCTTTTCTTTTTCTTTGTTTCTTTCTTTCTTTCTTTCTTTCTTTTTTTTTTTTTTTGGTACTTGGGATTGAGCCCAGTATTGCTTTACCACTGAGCTATATCCCTAGTCCTTAAAAACTTTTTTTTTAAAAATTTTCATTTTGAGACAGGGTCTCACTAAGTTTCTGAGGGTCTTGCTAATTTCCTGAGTTTGACCTCAAACTTGTGATCTTCCTGCTTTCAATCTCCTGTGTTGCTGAATTACAGGCACGCACCACTGTGCCTGGCCCCTCAACCCTTGACTTTCTGAGTTTGGCTTATCTCATTAATATGATGTTTTTTTCAGACCCATCTATTTACCAGCAAATAGCATAAATTCATTCTTCTTTATGGCTGAATAGGACTCTTGTGTGTATATGTGTACACACACCTTCCATTTGGCAATTGTGAACTGCACTGCTATAAGCATTGGACTTTAATTATCCCTAGAGTATGCTGCTTTCAGCTCTTTTGGATAAATACCAGGGAGTGGGATGGCTGGGTCATATCATGTTTCCATTCCTAGTCTTTTGAGGAATCTCCATACTGCTTCCCAAAGTGGTTGTCTACTAGTTTGCAGTCTCACCAACAATGCATTGGTGTTGCTTTCCCCCCCACATCCTCATCAGCATTTATTATTTATATTCTTGATGCTTATCAATCTAAGTGGTATGAGATTAAATCTCAGTGTAGTTTCAATTTGCATTTTTCTGATGGCTGAGGATGTTGAACATTTTTTCATGTATTTGTTGGCCATTCGCATTATTTCTTTTGAGAAATGTCTGTTTACTTCATTTGCCCACTTATTCATTGGCATTTGTTTTTCTGGGATTAAATTTTTTAGTTCTTTTTATATTTTGGATATCAGTCCTCTGTCAGAAGAGTAAGTAGCGAAGATTATCTCCCATTCTCTAGACTCTCTCTTCACGCTCTTAATTGTTTCCTTTGCTGTGCACAAGCTTTTTAATAATGTCATCCCACTTACAGATTCTTGGTTTTATTTCTTGAGATTTAGAAGTCTTATTAAAAAGAAGTCAGTGGCTGGAGCTAGACCCTGGCCATTGAGAAAGGAGGTCAATTCTCATGTTTTAAAGCTGGATAAGGTGTAATGACATACAACCTAAGGCATTTGTGGAGATGTATTGGGAAAGGGGGAGGGATAAGGGTGGATAATGGGGGGGGGCTTTTAGGGGTAAATATAATTTTCAGAATTTATATATATATTATTTCTTTAGAAGATTGTTTGATTGTTCAACAAATATATTTCTTAATAAAAAAAAAAGTCAGTGCCCATGTCTATGTGCTGAAGTATTGACCTTGTGTTTTCTTTTAGCAGTTTCAATGTTTCTGGTCTAATTCCTAGGTTTTTGATCCACTTTGAGTTGACCTTTATGCATGGTGAGAGATAGGAATTTATTTTTATTCTTCTATGCAGGATATTCAGTTTACTTAGCACCACTGCTTAAAAAGTCTGTGTGTGTGTGGTTTTTTTTTTTTTTGTGTGTGTTTTATGTTTTTTGGTGACATGTCAAGGATCAGATGTGATATTTTATCTCTGTTTCTTCTACTCTATTCCATTGGTCTTCATGTCTGTTGTTATGGCAGTGCCATACTATTTTTGGTACTGTAGTTCTGTGGTATAATTTGAGACTGGTATTATGATAAGGCCTCAAAATCTTTAACTCAGGATTGTGGACAGCCTCTACCATGAAGGTGGAACTTTCTGCTGGCTTTCTCAGACTTCTCACTTTATTCCTCTGGGGTAGGACAAGAAAGTAACAAATGGCAAAACAGGAGACCCCCTGTTTAGTGCCTTAGATGATATCTTAGAAAACACCAGAGTGGACCAGACTTGCAGAAATCACTTTGTTCATTTTTTCTAATTGACTAACAGCAAACCTGAGGTCCAATTGGAAAGAGTCATTCACTCAGGATCACACCTCACCATGTGTTCATTTACTAATGCAGCCATAGCAATTTATGAAACTTAAATTTAGCAGCTTTAAGCATTTTTTTATTGAATTATAGCTTTATAGGTCAGAGTCCAGTATGGGTCTCATGAGAATAAAATCAAGGTATTATCATGTTGCTTTTTTTCCCCCCTCTGGAGGCTGTAGGGGGAATTGCTTATTGGCAGAATTTACATTGTATGGTTTCAGGGTCACAGGTCACCACTCTCTTGCTGGCTGTAAATGGAAGACTGTCCCTGTCTCCTCTGGAAGATTCCTTGGCTCTTAGCTCTCTCCAACTTCGAGCTAGCAACAGTGAATCAATTCTTCCCGTGTCCCATCTCTCTAATCCTTTCTTCTGCATTGCTCGGTTTAACCTTCAAGGGTTTCATGCCCACCTGGCTAATCCAGGGTAATGTCCCTAGCTCATAGTCCTTCACTTTAATGACATCTGCAAAATCCCTTTTGTCTGTGTTCTCATGACTCTGCCCTTGGAGTTATGCTTCCTTTTTTATATTCAGCATTCTGGGGACCAGAACATGGACATCTTTGTTGGGGGGCATTTTTATCCTCTCTGCCGTTCATGTGAGGCCCTCTTTGGGAGAGTGACTTGTTTGAGATCATGCAGTGAGTCAGGGGCTTAGCACCTCATTCCAGTGCTTCTGTGGCTCTGTCACGGACTATCTTATGGCCCCTCTCACAGAGAGTCTCCTTTGTTGCCCAGCACATAGCAGCACTTTGTCATTGGCAAATAACAGTGATGGATGGTAGTGGCTGAAACAGGATGCTGTGGATTTGGCGCAGGGTTCCTCTTCCACTGGCTCTTTGTTGGTTTTGAACTCTGTGATTGTCAGATAGTACGTGCAGTCTTGAACAGCTCTGGCTGCATTTGTGATCTCTTTGAAATAAATATGCTGGTATTTTTCCATTTCTTTCCCCCAGCCACAGAGAGACAGATAGAAACTCAGGCAGGGAGCAGGTCTTTAACCAGTTAGCAATTTTGGAGGAGACAGGATGAGTTGGGGTGAAATGAGAACACAGTGCTCCCTAGGGGACCTTAGGTCATTGGAGAATGTCCTCTGATTTGATTAACTTCACAGTCTTGCTAGTTTGTGTGCCCTCTCTCTTTCTTCTTCTGATCCTTTTCTTTGGAACAAAGATCTCTGGTGAAATGAGCCTGTGCTGGCTGGCAGATGTTTGAGGCCTGCTATTACACAATGGGGAAGAGCTGATTCCCAGAGTAAATGTGAGGCCAGGATGTCCTTACACTGGTCTTGTCATCGGAAACCCACCTCCTTCTCCCTTATCCTCTTCTGAGAATAGAGAAAGTTTTACACCATGGGCAACAACTCTTCTTCCGCCAAGTGGTCAGCTCCTGCACACAGGGTGTTGAAACCTGGATGTGAGCACACCAGCCTGAGCAAGTGAGCAGCCAGGAATCTAAGGACTTTATTCTGAAAGCCATGGTGCATGCACAGGGTAGGCTGGGAAAGAATCCTTCCTGGATGTTCAGAGACCCCAGCAAATGACAAGATGAGAGATGCCATTTTGTTTTGGAGATATGGTTGTGACTTTTATGATCATTGAAACTTCTACTGGATCAGGATTCTTTCTTGACCTCACTGCCAATTAAATTCCAGTGTATGACCGGCACCCCAAGGAACTTGATGTAACATGTAAGAAAGCAGCTCTCTACAGATCACACTAACTTGCCCCAGTCCCAGCATACAGCAGAGAAAGCCAGTGTCCTTCCTGATGGTATATATCTGGACATTCTGGCCCAGACTCGTTCTCATTGTTTAATTAATTTGGCTAGCTTTTTGAGAACAGAAAGAGGTATTCAGGGACATGAAGTTTTATCATCCTCCTTTTATTTAAGGATGAACCTAGATCTGAAGTCACCCAGTCTTCCCACATTCATTTCATTATTGATCTTGTATTTATTGGCCATTACAACATGACGGGCCCAGTGATAGGTGTTGAGGACACAGTAAGAAGCAGAATATGGGACTTTTGCTGTATATATGCTTACATTTGAGGTGTCAAAGGAACAAGGCTTCAGCCTGTTAAGGAATAAAACTCAAAACAAGTAAGTGGCAGATGAGCTAATTGGTGGAAAGTTTATGAAGTCAATAAAATGAGAGATGAGGCAAAGAATGGCTGGTGGGTGAGAGTGGTAGTTTAACAGGGTGGATCTGGAAAAACTTCTGAACAGTAACATTTAAGCTGAGATCACAGACATAAAGGTGATGGGCAGGGGGCCCATTCTAAACATTCCTGGTACTCTAAGAAGAGCGGACAGCAACACAAAGGTTTTCAAGTGGGATAAGCCCTTGGGACAAAGGTCATTAGGCTTCCCAGGCTGAGGGTTGCCTTCTCTGTCCTGAATGCTCCGTTCTTCCCTGGCAATCTTTCCAGCTCTTTCTGAGGATGGAGTCTTAAAAAGTCCTGAAAGGCAGATGATGCTGGCATATGCTGGAGGCCTATGCCCTGGGAACCATCAGCTTCATGGCTGACATTCTGCAAGATGCCTTAAGAGTCACACATCTTCACCTACACCTGGCTGCACAGACACCTTGCTGTCTCCTCTCTGGCCTCCGTGTCTGGTGGGAAGGAGGAAGGAAACAGCATTGGCACGGCCTGCTCAGAGATCTGGCAATGCTGAGCTAGGGCCACACTTGCAGGATGATACCTGCTTTTATCCACCCTTTCTCCCACTTTGGGATAATTAAGCTTGCCTGCTAGCACTGCAGGAAGTCTTTTTTTTTATTGCCTTCTTCCTCTGTGAGCTCCTTGATGGTTTGGTAAAACCGGTTGGATAACCATTGGCAGTCTCTCAAAAGTTAACTGTTAGCTGCAGTTCAGAGAGGAGGGTGTGCTGTTTCCGGTAGAAAGTCAAAGCTGGGGACAGACCATCAAAAGCTATTTGCTTATGAAACTTATCACTGTGGTTTCCTACATTGGACTCAGATCAGTCATAGAGCAGTATGGCACCTAGTGAATGGTAGGTAGGGCCTCTGAACTCCTTTCTTTTTCTTGGTACTGGAGATGGATTCTAGGGGTGCCTTACCACTAAGCTACATCACCAATCTTTTTTTTTTTTTTTAGCTAGGGTCTTGTTAATTTGTTCAGGGCCTCATTAAGTTGCCGAGGCTGACTTTGAACTTGTGGTCCTCCTGCCTTAGCCTCCTGAGTTGCTGGGGTTACAAGAGAGCACCACGATGCCCGGCTTCTGAACTCTTTTCTAGGAGTTCTTTTTTCCTGTGTTGACTATCTCAGTTTAATTCTATGAAACCCTTACTGTGGACCAGTTATTGTCTTAATTGCTTGTGTTATTCAAATTATCTGCTACTATAACAAACACCCAAGGTAATAAACTTATCAAGAGAAAAGGTTTTTTGTCTCGCATACTTGGAGTTTGCAGTCCATGACCAATTGGTTCAGTTACTTTTGGGCTGTTGCTTGCTTTTGGGGAGGCAGCACATCATGGTGGGAGCAGGTGGGAGGTGAGCAATGTGCTCACCTCCTGGCAGCAGGAAGCCAAGGGACAGAGGAGGGGGGAGGGGCTGGGGCCTCCCTGTTCCCTTCAGGGGCATATCCCACTAGTTCCCACCTCTTAAAACTTCTGCCACCTCCTGGTAGCACATTTAACTCATTGAACCTCCGCAGCATCCCAGTGAAGCAGTTCCTATTGTTGGTATTACCGTTTCCATTTTACAGATGAGGAAACTGAAGTTCAAAAAGGTTCAGCGTCTTGTTAAAGCCTCCAGGACTGCAAGTGCCCCCAGCCCATCTTGCATTTCATTACTCCTGGGCTTTGTTGATGATGTCTGTTCTGCCCGGCCTGCCTTTTCCCTCATTTTTTCCAAATCTCTACCAAAGACTTCTGTTTTTGCAGTTTTCTATTTTACTGAGGCAAAGTAAAGGAAGGAGGATTCGTTTTTTTGGTCCTCTGCTGTATTAGTCTATGTATCGTCTCACTTTATCCTCACAATAGGATGCTGTGATGGAGCGCTTTTAGTATCCCTCCTTCATGGAGGACAAGGTCTAGATTTAAAGATTTTTAGATAATGTTGCCAAAGTCTCAACTCTCATGAGGGTGGAAGGCAGAGTTCAAATCAAGACCCTTGATTCTGGAGTCCGTGCACTTTTTATTTCATTCCTTTTTTCTGGTAGTAAGCTGCTTATACCATCAGTACAGTGAGCCAAGGATTTTGTACTTTTCTTAATTAGTGGTTATAATTGATATCTTTCACTTTCAGAATAGGGTGAACTAATTTCAGGGCAAAATCTGTATTTTATTATGTCTATCATTCATTCCTATTCAATTGGAAGAATAGGTCAGTTTAATCACTGTGCTTTTGATTCCAAAAAATCGTTAGTATGGACTACCCTCTATCTTGGTCTAATTTATATTGCTGCAACAAAATACTCAAGGCTGGGTAAATTCTAAGGAAAGGTTTGCTTAGCTCACAGTTTTGGAAGTTCAAGAACATGACATCAGTATCTACTTGGCTGCTGGCGAGGGCCTCATGCAGAAAAGCAGAAAAGGAAGTGTGTGTAAAAAAGGCCAAGCATGTTCGGCGGCCTTTGCTGCACAGGAACTTTCTTTTGTGGTCCCAACGTACTCCTGTGAGGTGGGTATTAATCTCTTTTAAGAGCGGCAGTCTCAGGCCCTAATCACCTCTTAGTGTTGTGCATCGAGGACCAGGCTTCTTACACTGCAGTCTCTGGGGGACAGACCTTATCCAAACCGTAGTATCATCTGTCATCTTTGTTGATGAAATAAAGACACGGGATGCTAACAAACTAGCGGAAGGAGGGAAAGATATTTATTTGTTTAGGTTATCGAGTCCCTACAGCCAGGACTTTCTAAGCATAATAAGAATTAACATGGTTAGAACCCTGTTAAACACTGTGGGCAATTTTCTCATTTCATTCTCCTAATCTTATGAGTCAGATGCTATTTTTCCATGTTTGGTTTTGTTTTCAGTTGAGTAACTAGAAGCTTGAGGAAGTTTAAGTAACATTCAGGGGTGCCGAGCCACTAAGTGGTGGAGCCATATTTAAATCCAAGCAGACTGGCCTGGGAGTCAGGATTTTTAACACTACTTTGTGGTGTGACTCTAAAGGAAAGAATCTTTCCATATTCCCTCTTATTTCAAAATATTCTCTCCACTTGAAAGAGTTTCCATGGCCTCACAGGAATATAAGATCTTGAGGATCTGTTGATTTAAGAAGTGTTTATTTCCTACCTCTTCTGGAGTAGAAAGGGCATTCTGCACAGAAGCAGACATGAGCTGTGCTGGGTGAAGTCAGTGCTGGGGCAGGGTTGTCTCTGCCATTCTTCTTGCTCTGTGTGCATGTGGAGTTTCCCTATTTGGTAGAATCTCCCACCGCAAGGGGATTCTATTGCTTTTTTTTTTTTTTCCCTCTGATGTTTGCACCCACAGTAGGAAATAAATAACTTTCAAGTTTCACCCATTTTCATCTTCAGTAGATTCATTTGCATTTGGGCCTTGAGCCAAGGGATGAAACATAAAGGCAGGACTGCGTCACTGATTCTGATGAAATGTTTCTTCTTAGGTGTGTGTATGTATGTGTACGTTTGATCTTGGAAAATTACCCAGCTCACCTTTTGTGAAGTTGATTAAGGCTGTGGGCCTCAAGCAACCTCGTATGCTTCACCTGACAGAAAGACATCACCAGGGATGTTCTTTGGCCTTCATTGTTTGCATCGGTTTATTCTATCACCACTCTTATCCTGTGTTCTCCAGCTGGCTCCCCACTTAGCGTCATGCCCCCCACCCTCCAGCTCCCATGTCAAACAACTTGGTGAAGGGATTCAAAACAGCTCTACCAATCAGACTCCAAATTCTCTCAGTTCTGCCATTAACTTACTGTGTGACCTTGGGCAAGTTATTTCCTTTCTTTGACCCTCATTTTCCTCATGTGTAAAAAGGGGGGGGGGTAGCTTACATATTTTAAGCTGGATAGTGTCAGAATTCTATGCAGATTTCTAGAATTCCATTAGTTTCATCTCTACAGAGCAAATTCAGTAGCATATATAGTATTGCTGTGTTTTCATTGATGCATAACAAGTGATCACAAACTTAAAATAATGCATTTATGATCTTATAGTTTCATTAGGTGTCCAAGCAAGTCTTAGCTGGGTGCTCTGCCCAGTCTCACAAAGCTGCTGTGGAGATGTTGGCTGGCTTGCTTTCCCATCTGGAAGATCAATGAGGGAAGACTCTGTTTCAGCTTCTTCCAGGTCGTGGGCTGGATTCGTTCTCCTTGTTGCTATAAGCAATAATGGGGCTTCACATTTTGGAGGCCAGCAGGAGAATAGACCTCAGGGAAATCCTAAGCTTTCTTTCAAAGGTTTTCCAACTGACTCAATGAGCCCCATCCTGGTCAGACTTTTGATTAAAGTCATGTAAAATCTAATCTACAAGGAGGAAGGAATAACTTTCAAGGATTACTCAGTACCTTCTTCATTAGCTATATTTGTATCTGGACTTTAAGCCAAATTGATGAACTACAAAGAGTGGCATTGTGTCCATCAGTGATTCTGACAGAACCTTAAATTACGTCTGCAAAGGCCTTTCATCTTTGCCATATACCTTCGGTAATACTGGAGAATTCATGGGGACCATCTCAGAATTCTGCATGTCATAATTGCTTTCTAGTAATGTCCTATTTATGGGTATACCTGAAACATGCTAGGACTAGCTCTCTTTTTTCTGAGTTAGGTCAAATGAATTCACTTGTGAAATTAGTTAAAAAAGTTACCTGTTTTTAGACTAAAAACTATTCTGTTTTGAACTTATTTTAAAAAATCGATATATTATGCTTTCTTTTATTTTAATGTGATTATGTGATTTTTTTAATACCATTAAATGAAAATATAGCTATTCTCAGAGGAAATCATTTAACTATTAACTTTTCATATTTAATTATCCTTGATGCTTTTCTATTAGAATTAATATATTATAGAAAACTATTAATTTGAGAAATGTTCTATGTCCATAGTTGATTTTTTTTTAAGGGAAAAGAGAGGGAGAGAAAGAGAAAGAGAATCAATTTTTATTTATTTTTCCATCTGGCTTTTGTTTCTCCAACATTTAGTTGTGTATGTTGTGTTGGGGTTTGAACACAGGTCTTGCACATTCTAGGCAAGTGCTCCACCCACTGAGCCATCACTCTAGCCCCCAGCCCATAGCTGATTTTAAAAAATCTTTTTGTTATGTGTTTGAGAGACATATATTGTAATCTTCCAACATAGAATTGGATTTGTCTTTTTCTCCTTATAATTCTGAAATTAAATATATAAATATTAATGATCATTTTACCTTTCTGGTGTCCCTGGTTATAATTTTTGTTTAAAAGTCTACTTTGTGTAGGATAGGTCTAGTAGCTTATCAATTCGTAGTTACATGGTGTTTTGTTTGTACCCTTTCAACCCCTCTAATCCCCATGTTTCTTTACAATATAGATGTAATTTTGTTTTTATTGTGATATGCTGGGGTAGTCTTTGTCTGGTTGAAGTTTACCACCTTTCTCTAGGCTTTTTGTTTGTCCCATCTCTTCTGTGCTGCTGCTGTTATTTTCCTGGTGTTCTTTTTTTCCCCTGAAAATTATTCTGTGCTTTTTTACTGTTTTTCTTAATGGCTAAAGATCGTGTATGTTTGATTACTAATCCCATTTGAAGATTGCTTGTCTTATTTTTCCATTATCTTTGGATTTCAGCAGATTTACTATAATGTCCTTAATTATGAATTTATAGTCATTTTTTTCAGTGCCATTAAATGAAAATATAGTTTTTTTCATTCATTTCATTTCATTTCATCCTTCTAGGAGTCCCTGGGGCTTCTAATTTTCTAATTTGGAAAATTCCCAACTATTCTTTATTACAATTCTGTTTCTACCCCTTTCTCCTTTTCTTCTCGCATTCCAGTTATATGTGTGTTGTATCTTGTTGCTGTTTCCTCTGTGTCCTATATCCAGTTTTCAGAATTTTCCATCCTTTTGGTTCCTTCTCCTTTATTCTAAGGATTTTTCCTTATCTCTCCTCTAATTCATGAATCCTGTCTTCAATTATGTACATCATGCTGTTAAGTCCATCTATTGAATTTTTAATTCCAAATATTGTATTTTCAGTTCTAATATTTCTATTTGGCTTTTTAAAAGATTTTTGATATGATCCTTCAGTTCACTAATCCACTCTTCAACTCTGTCTGGTGTGCTGTTAAGCCCATATGCTGAATTTATAATTTCTACTATTACACTTTTCAGTCCTGGTATTTCTATTTGGTTCTTCAAAAACTCTGTTCTGTTCTTTCTTGTACTTTGCAGTTCTCTGTCAAAATTCATATTCTTAGATTTTTTTCCCCCTAAGCATAGTAAGAAAGTTTATTTACAGTGTGTGTGTATATGTGTGTGTGTGTGTGTGTGTGTGTGTGTGTGTGTGTTAACTCCGCTATCTGGAGCAACTAAAGTTTTTTTTTTTTCTTCTATTTTCTGCTGTTTCTGATGGTTTTATTTTTGCCATTTTGTCTTTTTGCATTCCTGATTCCTTTTGGCTATGAATTGGACATTGTATTTGAAAAAAAAAATAGAGTTTTATTGTGATGTTATTGTCTCCAGAGAGGATGTATGTTTGCTTCTGCCAGCTACCTGGAGATACTAGAAATCTGGAACAACCTGAATCAGTTTTAAGAACTGATAATTCAAAGCTGGTTGCTATCTCCCCGAGGTCTGTTGTACTTCCAGGTCACCCTTAGCACTAAGGGTGCTTCTGAGGTCCCAGCTCAAAGTGCAGAGGCTCTCTTCCCCTTGTCTTGGATTCTAGGTTTTGCTTCCTTAGCCCTCTGTATGTCAGAAGCAAAGCTCAGTCTGCTTTTTCCACTGGGGGAAATGCTGCCCACAATGCCAAGCTCACCTCCTAGCATTTCTGCCTTCTCTCAGATCTTAGCCTGTAATTCTTTATGATTTTGTTAATTCTTCAAGTAGATTCCCCCACTCCCTTCTTACCTATTCCAGTTGTTTTCAGTAAAAGGACTGGTCCAGTTGACTAGTTTGCCACTACTAGAATTGGAAATCTTAATATTTGTAAACCACATACCTCATCTTAATTTTTTAAATCTGGAAAGACCTTTGGTCAAATTGGAATCTGACCAACCTGGAAGAAATCTGTGAGTCTGACATATTCTGCTTATACAGGTATGTCTGCATGGTATGCAGTAGTGAGTACAGGATCAGGAGAACTGAGTTTGAATCCTGCTCACACTCATAATTAGTGGTCAATTAATTTCTCTTCGCTTTAGTTTTCATAGCAGTAAAGGAATATAGACCATATGGGATTATTTGAAAGGTTTAATAAGTTAGTGTATGGGGCAAGACTTAATATTTGTTTTTGCTACAAATTTGTTAAACCAAATAAAGTTTTAAACAGATTTAAATGAATACCATTTGTTAAACAAATGCTTTTTTATGATAAAATATTTGAGGAAACAAGGGGAAGATACTTCAGTTCTCTGTGCTTCTTGAAAGTAAAAGAGTCACAGTGAGTAAGGAATAGTTAATCCTGACAACATCTTGCTGTAGCAAGTCCTTGACAAATTAATAAATGAATGACTTTCCTGGACAGAGTGACTTGTTCTGACAGTACTTAAACAAAAGTAAAAACAATATTGCCTGTTAGAGAAGAAAAAAGTTACTTGCTGGGGAATTTCGTAGTTGAAAGGTGAATAGATAGGGCACAATGTTGTTGCCTTGAATCCAGTTTTTCTAAAATTATCAACTGTGGGAAATTGAAATTTTTGAAACTTGTATTATTTTTCATGTAACTAGAATATTTTCTATATCATGAGATTGGTTGGAACAATGATTCTTTTGCAGAAGAACTTAGTTGCTTAAGAAAAATAGCACTAAAAATAGAAATTGGTGTCTCCTAAACACATGAAAGGGTGCTCCTGAGGTCACATCTCAAAATAGGACATCTCCTTTCCTGCCTGAAAGGATCAGTGGAGAGCTTGATAGATGGAATGAATTTTCCACCTTTAGAAAAAGTATAAAATTTCCATTTTCAGAGAACATACACTTTTTAAAAAAAAATTTTTTTAAAGAGAGAGGGACAGTGAGAGAGAGAAAGAGAGAAACAACTTTATTGAGTTTTTCACATGGCCTTAGTTGCTCCAACACTTAGTTGTGTATGTAGAGCTGGGGTTTGAACCTGGGTCCTCGTGCTTGCCAGGCAAGCGCTGAAACCGCTGAGCCACCGCTCCAGCCCCAGAACATACACTTTTTACCTGTACAGTTAGTAGTGGATACAAAGTTCATCGTTTTGGGATTATTGAGTTTTTCCTTTGATTTGGCTTAATTGCTTGAGTCCTGTGGACTGAGGCGCAGTAGTTCACAGAGCTGGCAGGTACAGCGCCTGTAATCTCATAGGGTGGCATGTTTGGTACCAGTGGCTTCCCTTTTGTGAGCTCAGGGTGGTGTTAAGGCAGTTTCTTAGACAAACTTATATTGAGCACATGTCAAGCGCTTGTTATTAATGAGGTAAATAGCAGATAAAGTGTAACAGTTAAAAAATGACAAGGCTTTAGGCCTGACTGCTGTTTTACTTCCTATGGTCATAGAAACATGATTTTCTTATCAGTGACAGGGTTAAATTTGTGACGCAAATAGTTGGGCTAAATTCCTTCATGAGCCATTAATCAGAAATAACAAGCAGTATATCTGTGAAGCAAATTATTAGCAAAATGACCTATGAATATTAATTAGATGTATCAAGAAGCAAGTTTTGAAGCACTGATAAAGAACACTGGATGCCAAATAAGGTCAAACAGAAGTCAGTAACAGAAACTTAAGAGACCTGCTTTTTTTCAAGCAGATTCATCCAGCATGAAATAAAAGATACTGACTATAGGATTTGCATACTTCTTACTTTGGGGATAAAAATTTTCTTTTGTAGTGTCTGAAGAATACGTGTTTGAGGACTGGGAAGAGAAAAACAGGGAAATAAGTGTGCTCCCCTGACCACGTCTGGCCAGCATTAGAATCCTGGAACAGTAGCTCTGGAAGGTCCCTTGGAGAACTTCGTGACCTGCGGTTTTCTAATTGTTCAGAGGAGTCAAGAGGAAGCTGAACAGCTGTGCTGGACCACCAAGTAAGCAGACTGCGCTGAAAGGAACACCAAAAAAGCAGAAACAGAAAACTGGGCAAAATTATTTTCTCAGATTTTTTTTTCAGTTAGAAGGAAAGAAATGGCTTTAATTTCACACCTTATAAATTTTGTGTTTCATTCTTTAAAAAATATTTTTTAAGAGAGGAAGTGAGTGAGTGAGAGAGAAAGAGAGAATCAATTTTATTTATTTCTTCATCTGGTCTTTGTTTCTCTGACACTCAGTTGTGTATGTGCTGGGGTTTGAACCCGGGTCCTCACGCATACCAGGCAAGTGCTCCAACCACTGAGCCACCACTCCAACCCTCAAAACGATTTAATATTACTTTTAGTTTGAATTGCATATTGTAAAGTGGGTGGGTACCCTATTCTTTAGTGCTTAGGGTCTGTAAGGGTATTTATCCAGCCCAACCAAAAGGGTAGGAACACAAACCTCCTCCCAACTCCCTGAACTCTGCTAGAGCAGTTTTACTTTTATTTGTTTTTGTGATTGGGGTTTTAAATACAGTTTCATTTGCACAAGAGTAATATTGGTGTAGGATGCAGGTTACAGTAAATGTTTCATTTATTCACCTATTTGCTTTGTTTTGTTTGGTTGTAGAGAGGGGCAGTGACCTGATCAGATTATGTATTTAAATGATTATTCTGGAAGGAGAAACGATGGAAAACGGTAGGGACACCTGGATGTTAGTTTCACTGTCTGTAAAACTGGCTCTAGCTTTAGTATTTCATGATTGAGAGTGTGGATGAGCCTTGAAGCCTGCTTTCCTGTAAATGACAGGTTTTGCTTGTGAAAATCAGTCAGGGAGTTTATGTATTCCTGGCATTGGCATTTGGAGTCCCACGACTGTTTGATGTTAATGGATTTACTGGAAAGTGCTTTTGAGGGGTTCCTCTGGCCTAAGGCAGGCTTGCTGTTGAAGAAATCAGGAGACCACAAAGAACAGTCCTTCCCCTCACCACCCCCATCCCTCTTTAACCATTGCTGTTTGTAGCTCCTGTGACTCATGCTTCTGTGTCTGAATCCTTGGAGAAAGTGACTGAGTCAGGGCTGGCCTGTGCCTCTCCCTCCTCTGCAGGCCCCAGCCTGATTATCTTGTGGCCCTGGGGAGCCTTGTCAGAATCTTCTCCTTCATCTTGGAACTTGTCCAGGTCTGGCCAGCCTGGCTCCAGAGCACCTGGAAATCAGTTCCCAATTTTTTTTTTTTAAAGAGAGGGCAGTGAAAGAGAGAGAGAGAGAGAGAGAGAGAGAGAGGAGAAGATCAATTGTTTTCTTTAGTTTTTCACGTGGCCTTCGTTGCTCTGACACTTTGTTGTATATGTGGTGCTGGGTTTCGAACCCGCATACTCACGCATGCCAGGCAAGCGCTGTAACTGCTGAACCAATGCTCTAGCCCCAGTTCCGGAATCTTAATGCTAGAAAAAAGACACCTTAGAGATTTTTGAGTCCAAGGCATCCCAAACAGGGCTGCATATTCAGATCACCTGGGTTTTGGGGGAAAATGTGCCTTCCCATCCCTGAGTCTCATTCACGGAGTTTGGATTGGGATCCAGAAGTCATTTGGTGACCCCAATCTAATCTCAGACCTTAATTTTATTAAAAAAGTATATATGTATTTTCTTTCCTATTTTAGTTTTAAAATTTTATTGGCGATTGAACCCGGGGGTGCTTTACCGTACCCCCGTGCCACATCCTGTACCCTTTTTATTTTTTAATTTTGAGACAGGGCCTCTCTAAGTTGCCAAGACTAGCCTTGAACCTGTGGTTCTCCTACCTTGGTCTCCCGAGTACTGGGATTACTGGTGTGCACCACTGTTTATTTGCTCTTTTTAATACAGAGTTAAAAAGAAAACCCGTTAAAACACATTTTCCCCTCAGGTGGGGTAAAAAGATTAAAATACACGCTCATGTTTAAACAATTCAGAAGTGTAAAAGCATGAAGAATGAAAAGCAAAAGGTCTTATATCCCTGGTCTAACCCCCCAGAAGGTAACCACTGTGAGCTATTTCTTGGGTTTACACTCAGCAATATTTTTTCATGGTTACAACCTTACCTTTCTATCTACTTATTTCTACAAAGTCTGAACCAAAAGAAATCATCCTATACACTCTGTCCAGTACCTTATTTATTGTTTTTCCAGCTTAAAATATTTTGGAGCTTACCAATGTCAAATTCTTTTTAATAACTATTAAATTATTATTTTTTTAAATAAAAATTTTTATTTTTTATTAAACTATTATTTTTTTCACTTCCATGACTTATTCTTTTTTCCTCCTGTTTAACTGAAACATTGCATCCTTTGACCAATATCTTTCCCCATTCCCCCTGCTCCCTGGGCTCCAGGCCTCACCATTTTGCTCTTTGCTTCTGTGTGATTTTTTTTAGCTTCCAGATGTGAGTGAGCACATGTAAATCTTTCTGTCCCTGTTTTATTTCACTTAGCATAATGATCTCCAGGTTCAGTTATGTTGTCACAAATAATAAGTTTTCTTCCTTTTAAAGGCTGAATTGCACATTGTGTTTATTTACCATGTTTTCTTTATTCTCTCATGTTGATGGGCATTTTGACTATTGTGATTAGTGCTGCAATAAACATGGAAATTAAGATGTTTCTTTCACGTACTAATTTCACATCCTTTGGTTATTGACCCAGAAGTGGGGTTGTTAGATCATATCGTAGCTCCATTTTTAGTTTTTTGAAAAACCTCCATACTGTTTTCCATAACGGCTGTTAGTTGAGTAAGTTAATATGTGGAGCATGCCTAATGTGTAGTCAGTACTAAATAGTTGTTAAATGAGTGAATGAATGCTTAAAAATTGCTGCTTAGTAGTTCATTTTTCATGTTAATACCAAAATATCTGGGACAAGCTACTTTATAAATAGAAGAAGTTTATTTAGCTTACAGTTCTGGCAGAAGGGCAGAAGGATGAATCTGGTGAAGACTTTCATTCTGGCAGAGGCCCAGGGTGGTTCACCGCATCATGTGGCAAGAGATGGGGTCTCTTCTGGTCTCTCTTCTTATATAAAGCCACCAGGATTCACTCATGGGGGCTGTATCTTGATGATCTTACCTGATACTAATCACCTTTCAAAAGCCCCACTTCTGAACATCAAAGTTAGATAAAGTTTCTACCACAATTTCCTCACAATGGGAATTAACACATGAACAGTTGGAAGACACACTGAACCCGAAGCTACACCACAGCGTATGGGTGTGTTCTACTTTATCTTACTATTTGTGGATGCTTCTGTGTTGGTTTCGATAACAGATAATGCAGAATCATGCTTGCGTGTGTATCTTGGGTGCCTACATAGGGTAGCAATAGTGGACATTGAGCCAAAAGTGTTAGAAAAGAAAAGCTAGTGATTGAATAAGGAAAGGAAATAAGACTGAAATGGGGGAATTTTGCCCGGGACTTAGGGTCATGGATTCATAGATCTTAGATTTGGATGGAACCAAGACTGTTCCTGCCTCTTGCTTTCTGGGCAGGGAAGGGACTACATCTTTTGTTCCAGGTTGTGCATTGAGGTACCTTGGGGAGCCATGGTGAACTCACTGGAGAGAGGGAGGGACTTTACAGGATCTTTAACATTTTGGCAGAAATAGTGATTTCAGGCATCATGCAAACTGGTAGATCAAGATGGCTTAGTTTAAGGTGAAACACACTCCATTCCTTCTGGTGATGTTTTATTTTATTAAGTTAAATTTTTGATGGTTGCCATGATATGGTAACTATTGAGCAAAAATTAATGTGGAATAAGAAAAGAGGGCATTGTCCAGTCCTATTTCAAAGTCTGAGAAGTCTCACAGTGCCCAACAGCTGCAAACATTCTGTTAGTAAGTAACTGGTTAAGAATAAAATAATATTTTTTCTTTTAATTTGAGTGCATTTTTCAAACAGCTGCTAAGGACATAAATACTTATTAAATTATTTGAATCTAACTACTTAATATACAAAACTTCTAGGTATTTCTTTTGGCCTAGGGTGCTGTGAAAAAAAGGATTAAAATACTAAGGTTGAATAAAAGGTGACTAAAAATAATTGGGGATAACTGATTTAGCTGCAAAGGAGAGACACTAAATGAACAATAGCTTAAGCTGAAACAGGAAATTGTTGGCTCCTACATCTGGGGTGTCCAGGGTTGCAGACAGCATCAAACTTGGCAGGGTTTGGGGCTGGAATGGTGGCTCAGTGGTTCAGTGCTTGTCTGGCATGGGCGAGGATGTAGGTTTGAACCCCAGCACCATGTACATGATGAAGTGATGGAGCAAAGAAAGCCACGCGAAAAGCTAAATAAAATTGATTTGCGATTTCTCTCTCACACACACTGTCTCTCTCTCTTAAAAAAAAAAAAAGAACTTGGCTGGGTTCATGTACTCACATGAACATTGAGGCCAATGTGTCTTTACAACTCTAGGACTCCCCACTCGTGAGCAAGGCATCCTGGGCCCATCCTTTCCAGACTGACATGCTTTTAGTCTAGCAGGGATTATTTCCCAGCAGAAATAATCCTCTTTTGTAACCAAGGGTTTGTGCATGAAAGTGCTGGAGAGGACCTTGGCTGACTGACCTGGGTCACTTGCCTCTGGCATGTGAATATGGGGGATTTGTAGTGGGCAAACCTAGGTCACATCTCCATCCCTGTGCTCAGGTGAGTGCCCCAACTTACTCACAGGGGTTAGGTAGGTTCTCCTTATAGAAGAGGACATTCTATTGCTAGGACAATGAGAAAGGGGCACAGGACAAAAACAACCTTTTCATTTTACAGATGTAGGGAACTGGTAATATGGTAGTTTAATAAGTAAACGTGGGAGTTCTGAAGTACCACTCAGCTAGGTTCACTTACTTAGTCAAATTTGCAGCATCTACATCTTTTTGAATCTTTATCTGTAAAATAGGCATAAGTGAAGATAAAGGCCAAGAAACAAAATATGAATGGTTAGTAAAGTCCCTCCTTCATAGTGCTTGTGGCTAATGTGAGTTCAGAATGAGTTAACAGAAAGTGTCTTGTACAGGCCTGGTAACAGGAAGCCTTCAGTAAAGAGGCCATTATAATTTCTGATCAAGAAACCATAACAACAAACGGGGGATCATTGCCTAAGATACCCGGAGGCATAGGGTGGGGGACAGGGTGGGAGGAGGGATTAGGAAGGATATCTAGGAGACTGGAGGGTTGGGAATATGGGGGAATCATCTCAGAAGGAGATCTCTGACCTCCACGAGATGTCCATTTAACTCGGGGGTTCTTATGGGGGAAACAGAATCATGGGGAAACCAAGGGGGCATCCATGACATGGCATCAGCCTTGGATAACTATGTAAATATTGATTGTTTGACAATGATTCCCCCTCAATTGTAACTTCATATTCATCTAATAATAATAATAAAAAAGAAATCTTAATGACTGTGGCTGGAGCAGTGGCTCGGCGGTTAAAGCACTTGCCTGGTATGCTCAAGGCCCTGCGTTCAACCCCCAGCACCATGTACACAACTAAATGTTGGAGAAACTAAGGCCAGATGGAAAAATAAATAAAAATTGATTCTCTCTCTCTTTCACTGTCCCTCTCTCTTAAAAAAAATACATAAAAGAAATCATAAAAATCACATACTGGGAATTGACCCAAGCCTCTGACTTCCGGAGCTTTCCTTCCCAGCAGGGAGGCAGGGAGAGGGTGCATACACTGATTTTCCTTTCCTGTCTGTTGCAGAGTGAGGCAGCATGGATGCCATCAGCCAAGCCCCCGTGGAAGCTGTGCTTCCCAAGCACATCCTGGATATCTGGGCCATTGTCCTCATCATCCTGGCCACCATTGTCATCATGACATCCTTGTTGCTGTGTCCAGCCACTGCGGTCATCATCTATCGCATGCGGACTCATCCGGTTCTCAATGGGGCTGTTTGAGAACCACTCAAAAGGGCCAGGTGGGGGATGAGGACGCAAGTCCCTTCCCCCGGTGTGTTCTTGGAAAAAGAGTGGGAAGGACTTGGGAAGTTGTACCTGCATTCTAGCTTTGATTCTGCCACTGGCCAGCCATGTGGATTGGGTCGAGAGACCTAACTCTGTGAGTTCCAGGTTCATTATCTTTCAACTAGGGATCATGATCCCTGCCCTTCCTACCTCATAGGGTTGTGAGAACCAAGTGACTTTGAGGGGCCGAGAGCTCTTTGTGAGCTCCATAGGTGGACAGGTGTCGTGCTAAGTGCTGAGAAGCTTTGAAGAAGCAAAGAGCCTAAAATCTGGTGGTGGCCTTCCGGTGGTGAGGAGACACTGGGGACAGAGCAGCTTTTGCCAGTGTGCTTCAACCAAGCAGAGGGCACCCTGCCCTCATTCCAAGGGGCCATGGCACGCTGACTCAAAGTTGTTTTCTTTGGAGTGTCACTCCAAGTTTTTCCTTTTGGCAAGAAGGGCAAGGGCTGAATATGGCAGAGGGAAGGGAGTTGAATAAAGCTTTCCAGAATCTTTTCTGTGCCCAAGTTTCTGCCCCTATATAGTTGGAGGAGGGCTCTGCCAATGTCTGGCAATGACCAGGGCTTCTTTATGCTGTAGAGTCTCATGTCTCTGTTAGCTTTGTCACTCAGGCAGTGCTGGAAAATGCAGGGTGTCCTATTCCTTGCTCAGCTTTCAGGATCTCTGGCTCCCAGCCTCTGGTGTACCCCACACTAGACATCCTGTATCCCTCTGTTCCATCTCCTGCTGTCTTTAGCTCCACATGTACTCCTTTCACTCCTTCCAACCAGCACTGCAGCCAATCCAAGGTACTTATATTTTAGGAGATATTCTCAAGACTTTTGGAACAAACCAAACCAGTGATGTTTATTTCAGATGCTATGATTTGTATTTATATAGAATATTTCTGGACCACTCAAGCTCTTTGATACCCATATCAGGAACATCCTGGGATTTATTAAATTATGTAAGAAGATAGCACAGATATTAGAATGTTAGTGTGTAAAAATGATGCTTTTACTTTTGATCTTATTCCATTGATGTACACAATTTCCAATAAAGTGCTGGAATGAGCTTGTCTGACGTCTTTCTTTAAAGAGCACCTATTAAACTCAGAACTCAAATAAAAGGATCCCATGGTCCTTAGGGACTGTTTGGATGTAAGAACAGAAGGGGAGAAGAACCACATTAACTTCCACGGTTCTAGCTTCAGCAAATGGGTGAAGTTATATGGTTTACACAAACACGTAATGCAAGGGGTAAAACCAGGTTTTGGAAGTAAGACAATGAATTTAGAATTGGACATGTTGAGTTTAGGGACTTGCTATTTGCAGGTGGATACTGTCAGGATGTAGTAGAAATCTTGGTCTATTTTTGGGGAAGATGTTATGTTTGCAGTTACGGTTTTAGGGGATTGTTGTGTATGGTAGACATGCTACATCAGTGGGCAGGATCAGAGCATGCATGCTGAAAGGAGTGAGGTGCTAAATGCAGAATGCAGAGAACACTATGTAGGAGTAGCAGGGGAATTCAGGGATAGTTGTGATAGTTATTCATCACTGACCAAAATGCCCAAAGAGAGCAATTTAGAGGAGGAAAGCTTTGTTTTTAGTTCATGGTTTCAGAGTTTCTATCTATGGTCAGCTGATTCCATTTCTCTGGGTCCAGGTTGAAGCACAGCATCATGGCAGAAGGGCGTGGCAAAAGAAAGCTACTCACCTGATGGTAATCAGGATGCAGAGAAGCAGGGAATGGGCCACAGAAAAGATTTCTCTCTTCAGGGAATGATCCAAGTCACCCACCCCCTCCAGCCATGCCCCACCTTCATACAGTTACTACCCAGCAGAGTAATCCTCTCAAATTATTATCCCATCAAATGACTTAACCCACTGATTAAGTCACAGCTCTTGTGATCTGATCATTTCACCTCTGAACATTCCTGTGAGCTTTTGGGGAACATTAACAGGAGTTTTTGAGCGACGTCCCATAATAATCAAAGCAAGAAGATTGAAAAGGCTATGTGATATGAGATAGAAACACATCATTTTTTGGGTTAAGGAATGAGTGGGAGGTTCAGAAGCCCTGACAGAGCAAAGAACTCCTACCATGAAGAGTGCTGTAGTAAAGAGGTCAGAGTTAAGGGCGTTATCAGGGGAAAAAATGGTAGAGGGAATTTCTATCTTAGTCCATTTGGGCTACTGTAACAAAATACTATAGAGTTGATGATTCATAGACAAAAGAAATTTATTGTTTACAGTTGTGGGGCAGGAAGTCCCCACTGCAGATTCAGTGTCACTGATTCTCCTGTCCTCATCAATGGAACCTTCTTCGTGTCTTCATATGGTGGCAGGCACAAACAAGCTCCCTCAAGCTTCCAAAAGTGTGCTGAACCCTGAGCAGAGTCCTCACCTCTTAATGTCGGCACTGTGGAGGTAAGTTTTGCAAGCATGAACTTTGAGGGGGACACATTCAGATCATAACAGGGGATAGATGTATGTGATAAGATTCTGAATGGTTTGCTCAGCATTTCTTCTAACTTCTAGTGTGTGTTCCTGGATGTCAGAGGCTGGAAAGTGAAAAACTACATTGCAAGTGAAAATCTGTGCTTTCCTAACAGCACTGCTGCTAGAGATTCACTGTGCTTTTAGGTTTTGCTATTCAGATGCATGCATGCCAGGTTTTATATTTTGGAGCTCAGTTGAGTTGGGGAGGCAGGATGGGGAGTGAGGCATTCTTGGTGCTGGTGTGACTCCAGCTGCATCAGAATGGCTCTGAAGGTGGGCTGGTGGCTTTCTGTTACCTGGATTGCAGATGAGGTGGCACAGTCCTGCAGCCCACAGCCAGGACTGTAGCTTTCTTATTCCCCAGGCTCCTAGTTATCACACCGAAAGAGCAGTTCTACCAGGCAGCTGATCTGGGAGGAATTCCGATAACCATTGCCTTCTCTGTCCCTTCAATCTTCTTAATGATTTTAAGCACGTTTCCCTGGAAGCTTTTTTACTTAGGTTTGCTGGAGTGCACCTTGATGGATCTAGATGGAAAAAAAATCTGCTTCTATTAATTATTGACCCACTAGTTTCCCTTCTAAGTCCAGCATGTGATCTGGTGGCATCAATGGGGAAAGAACTCTGCTTTTTTTTTTTCAGGGCTGAGGACCGAACTCAGGGCCTTGCGCATGCTAGGCAAATGCTCTGCCACTGAGCTAAACCCCCAACCCTGAAAGAACTGTTAACAAGGGGCATACCTCTTTGAATAAATAGAGAAGTTGAGGGACCGGTGATCTCATGATTTCAGAGAGGTCAATGAGTGGTGATGGAATGAGAACTTTGCTAGATGTTGCTGGAACAAAACCTGTAAGAATAATGAGCCAGTTAGCTTAGTTTATCCAAAAGTGTGAGACTAGTATAGAGGCTTTTGAGAAAAGAATGAAAATACAAATTGTAAATCCAAATTTGTTGGCTGTCTGGAAAAATAGAATGATAATAAGTAATAGATCTTTAAAATTTTTTATCTATTGAAATTGCTTACTTTAAGTTATTTAGCTGTGAGGAATGAGTATATCCATAAAAGTAGAGAACATATGCATGCTCATACATGAGAACGATACATGAACATATTTGTTATATACTCCCAATACATGTAAATTCATATTTTCATATTTAACATCTTTACCAAAATTAACATAAATAACATTTTTGGGAGAGATGAATAATAAATTACATAGAGTATTATTTCTTGCTATACCTAAAGAGCCTTAATAAGCTTTTCTCTAAGTCCCTTCAGCCCAACCCCAACTCCAGAAATAACCAACTAATTCAAGAATTAATAGAAGGAAAAATAAAATAATTGCAATATTTATACAGTTATAGAGAGTGGTCTGATAAACATGGTAAAAATTATGGAATAAAACATTGTAAAAATTAAAGCACTATTTGTCATAAATGGTAAGCAGCAAAAAGTAAAACATAAAATTATACCTTTTCAGTGGCACCTCCAGAACTTTTATATCGTGGGCTAAGAGGTGATGATGTGCTTGGAGAATATAACACGAATCTATAATTTTTCTTAGCCCCTTTATGTAAGACAGTGAAAAGGTCAATTATTCCTACAAAATAATTTGGAGGAGCTGCAAATAGAGATAATACTTTGAATATATGCGTATCCAAACAAGGATGGGAAGGAGTATAGAGGAGATCTAGAGATCTTTACTATGGTAGAGAGATTTGGTGACCATTTTCTTTCTGTTTGATTCTTCACTAGCTACAGTTTTATCTATAATTATGATTGCATGTATTATCACTAACAAATTTATTTCTCAGATATTTATTCCATTTCCTGTTACAGAGGTAATTTCTGTTGTTGCATTTCAAATATAAACTGAGCTCATCAGATTTCTTTATTCAACTAAACCTGTGCCTTTGGAAACTTACATTCCAAGGGGATGTCTCTGTACAGACCTACCTACTTCCAAGAAATGCAGTGAATGGGATGCCATAAAGCTAAAAAGCTTTTGCACTGCCAAGGAAATAATCAAAAGAGTCAAGAGGTTTCTTACAGAATTGGAGAGAATCATGGGCTGTGATTCCTCTGACAGGGGCCTCATATCCAGAATCTACAAAATCCTCAAAAATCTCAACTACAAAAACACAAACAACCCAATCAATAAATGGGCCAAAGAATTAAATAGACACTTCTCAACAGAGAACATTGATCAAGCCAATGAATACATGAGAAAGTGCTCTAAATCACTAATAATCAGAGAAATGCAAATGAAAACTACACGTCAGTCAGATTGGCAAAAATGAAGAAAATAAACAATAATAGATGCTGGAGGGGTTTGGAGAGATAGGCACACTAACACATTGTTGGTGGAACTGCAGACTGGTTCAGCCCCTGCGGAAAGCAGTGTGGAGAATCCTCAAAAAACTAGGGATGAACCTACCATATGGTCCTGCTTTTCCTCTCCTGGGTATTTTTCCAGGGGATTTAGAATCAGTACATTAGTGTCACTGCGAAATCAATGTTCATAGCAGCTCAATTTATAATAGCTAAATTATGGAAACAACCCAGATGTCCCTCACTGGATGAATGGATCCAAAAACTATGGTACATATATACCACAGAGTTCTACGCCGCAATTAGAAACAATGATATTGCAGTCTTTGAAGGTAAATGGATGGCTATGGAAGAAATCATGCTGAGTGAAGTCAGTATAACCCAGAGAACCAAGGGTCGAATGTCTTCACTCATCTGTGGCAGCTGGAGCTAGACCATGGCCATTGAGAAAGGAGGTAAATTCTCATGTTTTAAATCCAGAAAAGGTATAATGTCTTATAACCTAAGGCATTTGTAGAGATGGATTTCGAAGGAGAGGGGCGGGATAAGGGTGGGTAATTGGGGGGGTGTCTCTTGGGGATA
>PVKS010016791.1:0-43247 GCA_004027875.1 Aplodontia rufa
TATTAAAGACTTAGACCTCAGCCTGGTGCTATTTGGAGGTAGTAGAAACCTTTAATGCATGGGGCCTTGTGAGAAGTTTTACATGGTTGTGGGCATACCTTCAGAGGGAATTGTGGGATGCCACTCTCTTCCTGTTGGCTTTTTCACCTCCTGGCCAAAAGTTAAATAGATTCACTTGGCCATACACAAGCCACCATGATATGTTGCCTTGATGTAGGCCCCAAAACAATGGGACAAATGGCCATGGAGTGAAACCTCAGAAACTGTGAGCCAAAATAGCCTTTCCTTTTTATAAGTCACTTATCTTAGGTAACTTCTTATTGTAATAGAAAGTTAACTACCACATCAAGGTAGTCTGTCTCCAAAATCCATGTAGTTTATGGACCATACTATTTATCCAAACCTTGTTAAAACCATTTCAAAAACCCATAGCTATGGCAGGCATACAGCCCAGTAGAATAAATAGATCATCTCAATTCAAGAAGCTATTAAAATAGGGCTGGAGCGGTGGCTCAGCAGTTATGGCACTTGTCTGGCATGCAGGTTCAAATCCCAACACCACGTATACAATGAAGTGTTGGAGCAATGAAAACCACATGAAAAACTAAATAAAATCAATTCTCTCTTTCTCTCTCTCTCATTGTCCATCTCTCTCTCTCTTTAAAAAAAAGGAAGAAGTTATTAGAATTACCTACCTGACTGAGAGTTATGCAGCTTAAAAAAAAAAGTAATGACATTTAGGGGGCAGGTCATAAGACCCTACTGAAGTTGTAGCACTTCAAAACACTCCTCTGATTTTGATCAAACTGTTTAAATGGCCAAACTACATGACCTTGCTGTTGCCAAACATATGCTCACTGCAGGTGACATTTCTGAAGAAGAAATTGCTGCTTTCACTTTGCTTCTATAAACTGTGCAAAATGGCCCGTTACCTCTTGTCCCTGCAACACTTGAAAGGCAAACCGAGGGCAGAAGAAACATTCATGTGAGTGGCAAGCCAACAATGAGTAATCGAAAGCCACACTCCACACAGGGCGAGGGAAGAACAGTGCTTCCTACCCTCAACTGTAGTAGCAGTTGCCTTATGAGCCCTCCAATTTTTCCTCTTCTTCTGTCAAATGCAAGGAAACATTTTCTCTTTTCACAGAAACATCGTACTTCTTTCATTTGGCCCCCAATTCGCAGAAGCTCAACTTAGTGTCCAGAAGTAACAAAACTAAAGGATAGTTTCCTGGTGAGGCAGCACTGAACTTACAAAATCAGACTTTTTGCCTATTAAAATGATTTAGAGTCAGTTGTTTCATTATGGTTGTAAAATATGTTTAAAAATCAAGTCTATCTTTTAAAAAGGAAAATCCGCTGAGGGTACAGAAAAAGCCTCAGATGTATTCGTGCATGAGAATTCCATTTTAACAGTGTTTAAGATATGGCTCATTGACCAATCCTTCAAAACATAGCTGTGAACAACAACAACAAAACAAGCTTGCTGTACATCACATAATTAGCCCATAAAACAGATGTTCATTTCTTCACACAATGTGAACATTTTTGAAAGACATGACCCTATTTCATTTAACTCTAACATACTCAATGTATGTGCATCTTATAATTCTGAATTAAAATTGTACCCAAAATGTTACCAAAAACCTTGAAACCATATATTGTAGTGACCTC
The DNA here is from genome assembly GCA_004027875.1 of Aplodontia rufa. Classification (NCBI taxonomy): domain Eukaryota; kingdom Metazoa; phylum Chordata; class Mammalia; order Rodentia; family Aplodontiidae; genus Aplodontia; species Aplodontia rufa. The sequence goes on from PVKS010016791.1 coordinate 1,675, forward strand.
TACAAATATTTTAAGCTTTGAAAGAGTCTGTGTGAATGCAAAAAAACAGCTTTGTTTGCGAAAGCCACTCGGAATAAATTAAAATTTCTTGATGTGCATTATGATAACTTATAAGTTTTAAACATTTTAATATATATACCATCCTATATTTTTCTCCCCATAAATTGCCTATGAGATGCAAGAATCATTTGTTCTAATTAAAAACAGAGGAACACCCTAATAATATGCAACACTTACAGATATAAGACTTAAACTCTTGTCTCCTGAGTCTCAGTTCCATTTCTGTGCTATTAGAGCTGTCATTCCTCAGTGCCCTGATAAGGGTTTCATTTGCTTGCTAAGAAATGAGAACATTACATGCAGTGATTTTATGAAGTTAAATTATTTCTATTTTATTTATGAAATTAAATTATTTCTATTTTAAAGGATTTTCTCTTTTTCTTCCTAACATATTTGTGAAAATATTCTTCTGTAAAATTAAATAATAATGATAAAAACATGGTAGCTGTTTGTATCTCTAAACTATCTTTCTTGGTGGTATTCTAAACTCCCTCACTTGCAAATTTTTAAAATAACTCATATTGTTTGAGTCTAAACAATAGAATATATTGACTCTTATAATGAAAAAAAAATCAATTGTCATAGTTTCAAATGTGCCTGTACTCAGGGCCCAGTTGATGCTTTCAGGCTTGGTCTCTCTCCACCTCGTGGCTCTGCTTTGCTTTGCTTTTTATTTATTTAATTTTTTTATTTGTTCACCATAGTTTTACATATTGGAGGGAATCATAGTTACATATTCATACATAAATGGATATTGACAAAGTAAGTTAAGGCCAATCCCGGACCAGGATCTCCCCCTTTCATCCATTCCCTGATTTTATGTCTCCTCTGTAGTACCCCTATGCTATAATTGGAAATGAGCATATGCATGTATATTAATTTTTGAAATTTCTGTTACTCAGTCTGCCTGTGTATAGTTAGGCTTCTCATGAGAGTGGAGCGTTCCCAATTGTATTGACAATGCTTCTTATCCCTCCTTCCCTTCTCCCCTTCTCCCCCAACCTTCACAGGTGTGTTTTTTTTTCTTAAGAGAGAGAGAGAGGAACATTGGGAGAGAGAGAGAGAAAGAAAGAAAGAATCAGTTTTATTTAGTTTTTCACGTAACTTTCGTTGCTCCAACACTTCATTGTGTACATGGTGCTGGGGTTTGAGTTCATGTCCTTGTTCATGCTAGGCAAGTGCCATAACCACTGAACCACTGCTGCAGCCCCATCGATTTGTTTTTAAAATAGACTTTATTCTCAGATTTGATTTGTTGGCTTGAGAAGATCCAGGCTTATATCATTCCTATTTTAAATCTACTGATGGAAAGAAAAAAATTTTCCCTTCCAAGTAGTTCTACAGTCTTATTTTGTATGGTTAGGTCATATAACTAACCTGAACTAATTGTAGCCAGAGGGTACAATGGTCTAATTGTCCATCTCCAAACCTAGAGATATAATCAGTTAAAAAGAAAATCAAGGTGCTGCTACTAAAGAGAAAGTGGATAATTTTAAGCTAAGCAAAAATCATCTGTCCATCAGTCTTTTTAAAATAATACATTGGCAGAGTAATGTGTTTCTTGACTTCCTAAAAAGATTATAATTCCTTCAAATCCCAAGGGCTGGAAACTATTCTATTTACATTGCATGGTCCAACATTGAGTAAACTTACTGAATGCCTATTAAGCACTCACATTTTGAAAATCTAAGAAGCCAAAGCAGAAAAAAATCAAGATGACTACTTTGTTTTCTGTTGTTTAGATGTCTCAAAGTCAAACTTTTCTATTCTAATAGCCAACTTCTTTATTAATAGTTAAACTTCTTCAAATTCTATAATACAAAGGTAGTCCAAGTAATAAATATACCATTGCCTATGAGCTAAATTTTAACTTACTTTTATTAAACTTGAGAAAATAAAGGAGGAAAAGCAGGCTTCATGTCTCACCCCCTCCTAAGATAGGCCGTGCTTAAATTAAACAAAGAGGCTCCAGTTAAATTCCTGGTGCTGTTTGAAACCTGCATATCCTTTCTGTGTTAATTATGCTCTTTAATAATGATTTAAGAACAATCTTTTAAAAATAATGATACTTGTAACTAAAATTTGGCCCAAAAAATTATTATTGATATAATAAACCTAAAAAAAAATGAGTCAGGGTTATCCTTCAAAATGATCCCACCACTTTTTCATGTTCGTTTGTTTGTTTGTTTTAGATTGTTTCAAAACATTACATTTCCCTAGAGATAAAGCTGGTTTGGGATCAACCAACGTATTACAGATTTGAAAAGGTCCACTAGGATTTTCTTCCTTTAAAAATATATTTTTTTCTGTTGACAACACAATATCAAAATAAGATATTCTAAAATGACAAATGTTCCATGTGGAAACAGTAATATAAACAGAGCCTATTGATCTCTTTGTATGGATAACAAGTTAACAGATGGAGTCTGCGGGGCTAGACACCTAAACCCCCTGTGGCTTCTAAAGCTCCTAACTTTGGACAAACTCCATTCAGTGAAGACAATATAAATGGCTGTTTCACCAATCTGGTCACTCATCTGTTCCAGAAATTTGGCTTCTATTCCTGACATTCTACCATAAATGCTTTTTTGGTTACCACCTCCTTAATAAATTAGAGGGCTTTATCTCAATGTTTATTCTCCTTTATTCTTTTCACTATCTTTTGTTTTTACTGTATTTTTAATTTTAATTTTTCTTATTTTATTTTTTTCTTCTAATTCTGGGGATTAAATCCAGGGCCTCCCTCATTCATGCTGGGCAAGTGCTCTACCTATAACCCACAACCTAATCCATTTTCTCCTTTCTTTATACAAATAATCAGTATAAAGAAGTTAACATTTATTTAACATGTAATCCTCTGTTCAATAATATCTTTGGAAGTGCTCATATAATAAATGGAATTGAATATTTGAGTGGGAGGATCAAAATATTCAATAAATACAGTTGTCTTAATTAGTCAGAAAGGTATTTGGAGGTTCAATATAGACCTTATTAATCTGTATTCCTTTCAGGTAGTTTTAAGGATCTAGAACTAGCTGAAAGTTGTGTACCCAGCTAGACAATCAGCTCCTCTGAACTAAAAAGGGAATTATATTTTTCATATTCCTAGCACCTAAGCAGTATCTGGCTCAGAGAAGATAATAAAAAACTTTTAAAAAAAAAGTTACACCAAATGTCTAGGGCATATGCAAGAGAATAATGACAGTACTAAAAATATTTGTGGGGGAATGATGCTCTACATGCTAAGGATATTGGAATAATCCTCTATATAAATCCAAAATACTTATAGGCACAAATTTTTACTTTATTATATTTTGTACAAAATATAATGTAAATTATTTAATACATGTAAAAGCATTTAGAACTACATTTGGGCTATAGTCAACACTCTGTAATTTCCCATTGTTTTTATTACTGTGACTAAGAGACCCAACAAGAATAATTTTAGGAGGAAAAGTTTATTTTGAGGTCTCATGGTCTCAGAGGTCTTAGTCCATAGGAGGCTGGCTCCATTCCTCCAGGTCTGAGATGAAGTTGAACATCATGGTGGAAGGCATGGGTCAGGGAGCAGAGAGAGAGAGAGAGACTCCACTTCAGTTACAAATATATACCCAAAGGCATGCTCACAATGACCTATCTCCTCCAACCATACCCTGCCAGCCTAGAGTTACCAGTTAATCCCCAGAAGGGACTAACTATGACTGAGTTAATCCCCTCATAACTCAATCGTTTCACCTCAGCCTTCCTGAATTGTCATAAATGAGCTTTTGTGATATTCAAACCATAACATCCACTATTATTATTATCACTATCAACCTATCAGAGCAATGTTTTTTGTTCCTTTTATAAGAATCTATACTTAGTGTTGTACAGGTTCATTGTTATTTATGTTTATATTCGAATGGTCAAAACCTTGAGTTTTAGTATTTTCAAAGCATTTTCTTTGCTAAAACAGGTTAATAGGAAAGTTTATCCCACTTTCAGTTTCCTACTCTGAGAAACTAGTTCCAAGTCAACCACCTACTTTAATCTCCAGAACTCCAAGTTATAAATCACTCCACTCCTGTCTACCACCAAGAATGAATGGTTTCAGCTTGAAAAAAACCTCCAACCTCTGCTTTGCACCAGGAACCACAAAGCCCAGGTGAGCTTTGCTCAGTGAAAGGAATGAATCTGAGCATGTTTGCTGTGTGCTGTGTGATCTTAGCTAAAATCAAGGGGTGACCACAGAGGAGACCAAGCTCAGGGAGTTGGATAAATGAACAGGCAGCTCTGTGCATACCACAAAAAAATTAGTAGGCTTTAGAAAAATTTCATTCTAGTTTGTATTCTTTGGGGATAACTTCCTTAGCAGCAATTAAATGGGGATCCCTAAGGCCTGCCAAATATCCCATTTATATTAGCATATATTTGCATATATTGACATACAGAAAGATGTGCTGCTAGACTACCAAAAAGGTATCCTTTTACAATCTGAGGGAGGTAGGTTTTGCATTTTTTTGTTTTTTGTTTTGTTTTGTTTTTTCTTGTGACTATATAGGCAGCCAAAGCCATGATAGTGCAGGAACAGTTATGGGAAAACCAGAATTGTCTTTCTTTTCTGTGACCTGTACGGCTCTAAGCAATCCACTCCTTCATTGTAATCTTCAGTTTTCTCACTTGAAATGAATGGAGGGAAGATTGGAGAGGTGTCTCACCAACAAGGATGCTTACCTGGCACACATGAGGACCCAGGTTCTATCCCCAGCCCCATACATACAAGTAAGTGGAGGAAAAGCAAAAAACACATATAAAAAAAATTAATTCTTTTACTCTTAAAATAAATAAATAAATAAATGAGGATAGCAGAAAATGTGCAAAATCTCTTGTTTCTAAAATCCTGTTTTCTACTTCCTACAACTTTCAAGAAGGTAGGCTATTTATCTGAGTTAGAGATTGCAAATTATGGCCCCGAGGCCATGTCCTCCTGGTTCCTGTTTTTTTACAAATAGAGTTTCAATTTGAAGCAAAGGAAAACTCATCTTTAGGTCCTGTATGCAGCTGTTTCACTGCCATAGCAAAATCAAGTGACTGTAACAGAAACCAATCATAGCCCCAAATATTTGCTATTGGGCCCTTAAAAACAAAAGCTTCCCTATTCCCTGACCTAAACAAAAGACATCAGAAATGTTCATTTTCTCATCTATTTGTCATGCTAATAGTGTTCCCTACCTGTGAGTATATTGAAAGACCACAAAAACATCATAGTTGAGGCAATGGACACAATCATTTGTTCGGTTACTGCACAATGCATAGTTGAGCAAACAAATGACAAGACTGGCAAATCGCTTACATGTTTAAACCATTAAAAAGCACAATGTGAAAAGCTATTGCCACACCCAAACTAGGGGGCCTAGCCTAAATTGAAAACCCAAATGCATTATATTCTAAATATTTTCTTCCAGAATCCATCTGAAAACAGGTCACTGTTTTCTCTATTTGTCATTGTGGTGGGCTTTACAAAATGAAAATGATTCAGCATCAAAATCTCCCTATCCTAGATTAGGTAAATTCTTAATTGTTGAACAAGATAGTTGTAGGAGGTCCATAGTGAATCCAATCTTAATTATATAAAAGCAGGGATATTAAATCATGCTATGAATACAAAGGAATTGAACACTTGTGAAGTGATACAGATAAAATAATTATATGCTCTTTCATGTCTGACTTGACACTTGACTTTACCTGTGTCTCTTTTTAAAACCTTAAGTAGAAAATGAAAGCAGCTATTAAGATTCTTTGCAGTTTTGAAATAGAACAGAGCTGAGGAAAAAAACTGTAGATCTAAGTTCTGTATAAAATAGCCTCACCCTATTTGAGCCTCATACCATCTCCAATGGCAGATTTCCTATTTTAGATTTTGTTTGTGGAAGTTGTCCATTTTTGTCTTCCCTTTCATTCTTATGCTTGTTTTTCATCAAGTTACAAGCCCTGTTTTTTTTTTTTTTTTTTTTTTTTTTTTTTTTTTTTTTTTTTTTTTTTTTTGTTAAACATGGTCTTGCAATTAGGAGGGATTCATCACCAAACAATCAAAAACAAAACTATAATGACAGAACAAGCCAAGGCTAGTGCCATTCCATGCTTCCCCCCTTGGGTTCCCCATGGCTCCATGTTTCCCCCTACTTAAACTCCAAGTTAATTAAACTTCTCATGGAAGTCGGAGGTTCCCCTCTGATTAGATTCTCCCATACTACCTCTCTCTGGTCTCCTTGATATCCTTCCTATTCACTTTGCCCCCTCCCTGACCCCTCTTTCATCCCCCAGTCTCCTAGGCAAGGTTCCCCATGATCATTTAAAAATTCATACATGTTGAGGTAATTGTTCGGTTAGCCATTGATTATCATACTGTTTCCTTTTGTATTCTAGCTTCCACAAATGAGAGAAAACATTCAGCTCTTAAGTCTCTGATATTGGGAAACTTCACTTAGCATAATTTTTTCCATTTCCATCCATTTGGCTGCAAATGCCATAATATTTTCTCTGATAGCTGAGTAGTAGTCTATTATATATATATGTACCAAAGTTTTGAATCCACTCATCAAGTGAGGGGCCTCTGGGTTGGTTCCATAATTTAGCTATAGTAAATTGAGCTGCTATAAACTTTGAAGAAGCTGTATCTTGATAATATGCTGATAATAGCTCTTTGAGAAGATTCCCAGGAGTGGGATGTCTGGTTCAAAAGGCAGTTCCAGCCCTAATTTTTTGAGGAGTCTCCACATTGCTTTCCAGAGTGGCTGTATCAATTTGCAGTCCCACCAGCAATGTAACAGTGTTCCTATTTTCCCACATCCTCTCCAGCATCTGTCATTGTTTGTATTCTTCATTTTTGCCATTCTGACTGGAGTGAGGTGGAATCTCAGTGAAGTTTTGATATGCATTTCTCTTATTGCTGGTGATGTAGAGCATTTTCTCATATGTTTATGGGTTTTTTGGACTTCCTCCATTGAGAATTTTTTTTTCGTTCCATAACCCATTTATTAATTGGATTATTTGTGATTTTGGTGTTTACTTTTTTGAGTTCTTTGTATATTCTGGATATTAACCCTCTGTCCGAGGTGTAGCAGGCAAAAATTTTCTCCCATTCTGTAGGTTCTCTCTTGAGATTCTTGACTAAGTCTTTAGCTGTGCAAAAGCTTTTTAGTTTAATTGCATGCCATGCATTTATTCTTGACTTTACTGCTTGTGCCATGGGAGTCCTGATAAGGAAGGCAGTGCCGACCCCTATGTCATGTAATGTTGATCCTACTTCCTGTTCAAGCAATTGTAAAGTTGCTGGTTTAATATCCAGATCTTTGAACAATTTTGATTTAATTTTTGTGCAAGGTGAAAGGTAAGGATCCCATTTCAGTTGTCTATATATGGTTGTTCAGTTTCTCCAACACCATTTGTTGAACAGGCTATCATTCTTCCACACTATGACAAGCCTCGTTCTTTATTACTTGCTAAAATATATCATTATGGTTTCCCAAATAATTGTGAATTTAGAATTAGTCTGGGACCAAAAGACCTCTATTTGTTTTCTTGCACTGTGACTTTAAGGAAATTATTTAACTTCACTAAACAAGCCAAGCAGCCCAGTCCATTTTGTGCTATTGTAAAATACTGAAGATTGGGTAATTTATAAAGAGTAGACATTTGTGTTTTACAGTTCTGGAAGTTGTGAAACTGAAAGTCCAGGACCTGTATCTGGTGAGGGCCTTCTTATTGTGTCAAAAATCAAGAATGGTAAGATAATGGATAGGAGAAAGAGGAAGAAAAAAAGGAAGAGGGAGAAAGTGATTAAAATTCACCCTTATCAGGAACCCACCCCCATAATTAATAATCCACTCTCACAATGATAGAATTAACCCATTTGTGAGGGCAGAACACTCATGACCTAATCACCTCTTAATGGTCCCAACTCTCAACACCTTTGCGCTGGGGTTTGGATTTACAGTGCATAAAGGCCATGGGGATAGCTCAGTGGTAGAATGCTTGGTGGGTGTTCATGAGGCTCTGGATTCAATTCAAAGTACTGTGTGTGGTGGTGGGGGGTGGAAGAGGGGAGTTCCTAACACATGAACTTTGGGTGATACTTTTATCCCCCCGTATTCTACCCCAGCCGTTCAAATTTATGTCCTTTGCCCATGTGGTCTTTTCATCCCAATGGTTTTAAAGTCTTTTTCTTTTTCTTTCTTTCCTTTCTTTATTTTTTTAAGAGAGAGGGATGGTGAAGGAGAGAGAGAGAGAAAGAAAGAATCGATTTTATTTAGTTTTTCATGTGACCTTTGTTGCAACACTTGTTTTGTATGTGGTGCTGGGATTTGAACCCACATGTTTGTGCATGCCAGGCAAGCACTGTAACTGCTGAGCCACCCCTCCTGCTCCAGTTTCAAAGTCTTGAATGGTTCAATCACCAACCCAGGAGTCCAGAATCTCATCTGAATCAGACATGGATGAGACTCAAGTCATGATTCATTTAATGCAAGTTCCAGTGAGCCTGAGAAACACAGTGGTGAGATAGGTAAAGAATTCACATTCCCATTCCAAACGGGGAAACAGGCAAGAAAGAAAAAAGAGATCTAAACCACAGTAGGGTGAACAACATTGAATCTTAAGGCTCCAGAGTAATCTTCCCTGCATTCATGTCCCATCTTCTGGGCATACTGGATAGGGGTTGGCTACCAATACCTTAGGCAATCACACCTCTAAGACTTTGCTGGATTTGGTCCACTCAGTAACTCTCACAATTTGGTCTCCAACCTGCAGCTTTCCCAGGCTCACGTATGCTGGTGATTCTTCAGTTCTGGGATCTTGTCGGCAGTTCCATTCCCATGTTTCACAAAGCATTACATCATCTTAATAGGACTCCCTGCAGTGTCCTCATTCCCAGAGCTCCACTAGGGATTGCTTTAATGGGGATTTTGCATGGGCTCTGCCCCATGACAAGTCTCTTCCTGCACACCCAGGCTGTCATCTCTGACATTCTTTCAAATCTAGATGGGGACTGCTGCGGCTTATAGCTCTTGCATTTTGCGGTCCTGCACAATTGGCACTATGTGGGTTCAATAGTGAAACACCTGCCTAGCATGAATGAAACCCTGAGTTCAAAGTCCAGCACTGCAAAATCAAAAAAAGAAAAAAACAAGATTTGTCACTGTTTAGATTTACCACTTGTACCTTGAGCAACAGGTCATAATACACTTGGACCTACAGGAGCTATGGCTAGGGTGGCCACAGAGCACTGTGCCAAAATGCAAAGAATGGAGTGCCAGTGCAGCATGGGGCAGCTTTTCTGTATTCTTGCAGGTACTTGGCTGATTACCTTGCCTCAAATCCTAGCTTGCCTGGGAAGATCTCTGAAATGTTTCTAGGGACGTTGCTCCATTGTATTGATGAAGAGAACCTATCTTCTTTCTATTACCTTAATCTCATCAACAGTTGCTTGGACACACCCTTAGTATTTGTTTCTGAAATATTTTTTATTCCTTACATGACCAAGGTGAATGTTTCCCAAATCCTTCCATTCTGCTTCCTTTTTAATTATATTTCTGTCTTTAAATACTTTAACTCTCCCCTCATTTTAATGTAAGCATCCCAAAGAAACCATGCAGTACCTTGAATATGTGCTACACAGATATTTCTTTTCCCAGATGTCTCCATTCATTACCCTTAAATTCTGCCTTTCACAAAGTTCTAGAACACAATGTTTCACAAAGTTCTTTGTAAGTGTATAAAAAGAGTGGCTTATACTCCAGTTCCTACGTACTTATCCTCATTTCCATCTAAGACCTCATTAGAAAGGGCTTTATCGTTCATATTTCTACAATCATGCTGATAAAACTCACTTAAGTAATTCCTAATAAGATTCAGACTTTCTCTACAGCTCATCTTCTTCTGAGTGAGTTCTCACCAGAATTATTCTTAACTCTCCATTCACAGCAATCTAGTCTTTTTAAGTCTGTTCCATCAAATTCTTCTAGCCTCTTTTACCCAGTTCCAAAAATGTATATATTTTTTCAGATATTTATAATAATAACAGCCCTACCTTTCAGACCAATTTTCTGTCTTATTGACTTGTCCCACTATAATGCAATAGCTGAGACTAAGTAATTTATAAAAAATAGAGATTCATTCCTTACAGTTGTGAAGACTGAGAAGTCCAAGGTCAAGGAACACACTTTTAGAAGGGACTTTCTTATCACATAATCTCTAGGAAGAAGTCAGAAAGGTGAGCAAGTACGCAGAGATACAGAGAGAGAGAGAGAGAGAGAGTAGAGTAGGGATGAAACTCATCCCTTTATGTGGAATCCACTCCTGCAATAATGGCATTAACCCATTCGTGAACATAAAGTCCTCATGACCTAATCACCGCTCAAAAGACCAACATCTTGGGCCTGGAGCAGTGGCTGGGTGGTTATAGCACTTGCCCAGCATGCGCAAGTACACGGGTTTGAAACCCAGCACCCACATACACAACTAAGTGTTAGAGCAATGAACATGTGAAAAACTCAATAAAAATTGATTCTCTCTCTCTCACTGTCCTTCTCTCTCTCTCTTAAAAAAAAAAACCAACATCTCAACTCTGTTTTAATGGAGATTAAGGTTCCAACACATGGATTCTGGGGGGATACATTCAAACCATAGCGCAGAGGTTTCTATGTCTGTCAGACTTGAAAAATAAAAGCTGCTACTTCACAAGGATTTTGTGAGAAGTGTATTAGCTAAATGTATATCCCTGGTATACAGCATATTCTTACAAACATCATTAGTCAGCTCATCTTCCACAGAAGTCAAATGAGAATTTCTTTCTCCCTGTCTATACCCATTCATTTTCCAAAATTAGAGTGTCACACCAATTATTCAATTCGAGGAGTTCAATCACTTGGATCTCTTTAGTGTTTAGTCAGTACTTGTCAATCAACTTATTTTTGTTGAAATATGTTTTTAAATTAAGTTTTCAAGAAAATCATGTGTCCCTTCCATAATGTGTAAATAAGACTCATTTTCAAAGACACTGTACTAGAAGTATTACCAATGAGAACCTAAAGATTGAAAACATTGCGAGGCCAGCAGTCCATGAAAGCCTAGTGAATCTGTTACTTCATCATTCTTGACAGTAACCTAAGTGGTGGTTAATTATTTTCTACTTTCATGAATACATCAAGTGTAAATCCACAGAATATATTAACCAAAGTCAATAAGCAGAGAGGAATGAAACACTTAAAAGCATTACATCTAGACAGGAAGGCCTTTCTAACGATATGCATTTAATCATGTCTGTTATTTTAAAGGTCAGCATTACAGTTAAATTAGAAGTTTTATTTGTTAGGTGCATTTTTCCCAACATAATTATTCATCTCAACTTTTAAAACATGATCAAGCATCAATTAAACATACATTTTTAGAAGGAATTCCCATCCGATCTCTTGGTCAAACTTCAGGCTTCTCATTGAAATTGTCACTCAGTGCCATCAAATTCTATAATCTGGCAATCATCTCCACCTCTCTGATAAACAAGTGGAATGGATAGAAACTGTACGTAAATGGATAGATAAGATCAAAGGCAAATATATGTGTGGACGTAAGTAATCTATACTCTCTCTAGTATGTTCTGCTAAATAAATGAATAAATAACTTGCTGACTCTAGAATTTAAGCAAAAACAAGACTAAAGTAATATTGAAAACTTTGTTCTGAAACTTCTCTTTCTAAAGAAAACAATTTTAGCAACATAAAGGCTTATGAAATTTGGTTCACTACTATGATTAGAATAGCCTGTAATAGACTGTCTTGCAGTAGAAAGAATGTGAAAATTGCAGGTTACATAAGCACCATCTATAAAAGGGTATTGTAACAAGAAGGTTTATGGAAAGTAAGTCAAGTAAAATGGAAAAGGGTTGAAAAGGTGTGGTGATAGCTTTTATCAGACTTCTCAACTTTCATATATTATAACAAACGAAAGAAGTAGAGGAAGTTGAACTTAGTTAGGAAACTTGTTTCTCTCAAATTCCATGTACAATAGAATGAAGATCCAAAATTCTGTTTTGTATTTATGAAACATAAAGTAAAATTTAAAACTAATGCCAAATTCATAAATATTTTCACTCTATAATGGTCTCCTACCACAAGTAAATGCTGGAACAATTCAAGACTTTTTTTTAATGTAGCAACAGAAATTGATTGTCGAACAGCATCTATTTTAAGAATGCTACTTCTGTTACTTGCAATGATTAACCTTTGTCTTATGGAGGTTACAGCCATGAAATAAGAGCTGTTCCTTGGCCATTATCCTTAGTAGGCTCTACAACCTGATTACAATCAGACACATCAAGGACCATGTCTGTATTTTCATCTGGAATTAACTATAATGATTTTCATTGATTTGCAGTTGGTATGTTGCCTTGTGAAAAGCAAAGGAAAAACTAATTTGCACCATAGTCAATTGCTATGAAACTCTCACCTGCATATTTTTAATAAAAATAAAATTTAATTCTAAACATGCCAATAAAAGGAAAGTAATGCATATGAAACTTGTCTTGCATGAACCAATGCAGTCTTTGACAAAACTGATATTATAAAATGAAATATACATACAAGCATGTGAAGAGAATGAGCATGGGGCCCACAACCTACAGCACAGAATATCTTTGCATTAGAGAAAAGAGTGAAGTGTTCAAAGAATAAGATAATTTATTGAACCTCTGAAAATATTTTGTGGATTTTCCAAGACAAACTGACATAGTGCTCAGATCTATTTTTAAACTGTCCATGTCCAGTCATTCCCTTTGGAATTACTCTTTCCTCTATAGTATTTTCTCAACAAAATATTCCCTGTTAAACCAACCAATTTAGAGTAAATACGCTTTCATCAATCCAGTTACCTCATTGGCTGGCAGTGATTTCCCTTGGTTAATTGGAAAGATCAGCAAAGCCACATTGAAAGAATTGGTGATAATGAAACCAAACTACCTGCCTAATGACACAATTTAGAACTCATTAGCAGAGTGTACTGTTCAATGTCTAGAGCCATTCCAAGGAGAGAGAGGACTAGCATCCCGTCAGAGGCATCCTCTTTCAGGCTTGAGTCAGCTCCAGCACAAATAGAGATAGCAGAAGTGCTCTGACCTTACTGGGTTGTAAGGCAGAAAATAAATCAAGCAGGATATTAGGTGATTAATCATCAACTAATATTAACATAAACATGACAGACACTTCCTCCGTGGAATATGCAAACCTTGCTTTCACTCTTCTTCTATATTCACCACTTTTTAAATTGTGTTCTCATTGCCTACTTAACATTCCTTACCTCTCCTCCTGATCACCAATAGGCTTCCTGAGAGGAGGAGAAACTTTATTTAACTAGCCTTTATATGTACTCTAAAACTGTAGCCATTCATTAAACGTTAATTGAAAGAATGACTGGATGAATAATTGAAACATGCTAGCACCTAAAAAGTAAAATAGAAAGAAAAAAAATCACATAAGAACTAGGATAGATGGATCAGGGTTAAATAGGTACACAAATTAAAGAGACATTTCTAAGTTGTGTTCTCCAGAGAGGCCCTGGGCGAGATGGATGGTCTTTGAGCCAAGCAGTGCTGAGATTGAGTGCCATCTGGTGGCCTTAGGGAGTAACTTAAGCTTCTAAGCCTACCTGGATTACATAAGCAAAACGTTGAAAAGCTGGACCCCAAATGTAACAGCTCAAATCAATTAATTCACTACTAACATGTATGTTCCTTATCCAAAGGAGGCTTTCCTTTACGTAGAGATCTGGGGGTGCAGCTTCTGGCTCCTTAGCCCTCTGAATGCTGTCTGGGTGGTGGAAACCAGGTTGTGGAATCCGGGGTCAGTCAGAGAAGGGAAGAAGGCATGTACCAGAGGTACACCATTGTCTTAAAAGTTCCAAGCTGGAACACAGCTTACAAGACAATGGGGAGAATAGGTTATAAGGCCATACTTAAGAGCCAGAGCATCACAGAAATGAAGTTTTAGCTATGTGCCCATTTGACTCCTGCTACTTCAGATCTCAAAAGGAGCTGGAGGGGATCTAGAAATCTCTGCCATACTCTCTCTTTACCTGTAAAAAGAAGAATAATAACATCGAGCTCCAACTGTTGTCTCTATAATTAAATGATAAAAATAAGCAAATATATTAGGTACAGTACTAAGGATAACAGAAAACAAAAAAATACAAGAAAAAAATGTTTCTAGCATATCAAGAATCCTTGACCCTGAAAAGAGGTTAGTAGGTGATTTCTGTTCATTTGAGTAATAAGAACTTCATTTTATTTTATCATAGGTATAAGAATTCTAGAGTTCTAAATGATCTATGGAGACCATTTTTACATTCACTTAATTACCAAGTAGTCATTGGAGACCCACTCTGTGCCAGGATACAGTCACAAAACTCAAAGGAACAGAACGATGGATACAGGGAACAAAGTAAAACTCCTACCTTTCAATAGATATTAGACTGGAATGTAGTAGATATTTTAGAACATAGTTATTCATGATCTTTTACCATCTTACTTTCTGAGTAGAATTTTTCTTTGTTTTTATTTATTCTGCTAATCTGTAGGATAAGGACATAGGAAAAACAAAATTTCTGGAATTTTATTTATTTGTTTATTTTTTAATTTCCGGAATTTGAAACCAGGGCCTGGCACATGCTAGGCAAGCACTATACCAGCCATACACCATATCCTGAGTTTTTTTTATTTAATATAGTATATTGCTAAATTGGCCAGTTCAATTTGTTGTAGCATATTAGTAAATGCATACATTATAACAATATAATTTGGCCAATATCTCTCCCCAGAACTTCTCTCCTCTCTTGCCTCCTCTCACCCCCGCCAGTCCCTTTCCTCTATTCTACTGATTTGCCCTTTGTTTTTTTGTGAAATCAGCCCCTCCCTTTTTTCCTTTTTACTATCTAGCTTCCACATATGAAGGAAAATACACAACTCTGAACCTTCTCAGTATGCCTTATCTAACCACATAAATATCTCAAGTTCTGTATGTTTTCCTGAAAATGATAAAATTTCATTTTTCTTTATGAATGAGTGAATGTCCATTGTATATATATACCACATATTCTTTATTCATTTGTTGATGGACACCTAGGCTGATTCTGCAGTTTGGTTATTGAATTGTGCTGCTATAAACATGGGTATGCCTGTATCACTATAATGATGACTTTAATTCTTTAGGATAAACATGGAGGAATGGTATAACTGGGCATATATTGGTTCCATATGTCTTTTGAGGAATCTCCATACTGATGTCTGTAGTGGTTGTACTAATATATAATCCCACCAACACCTTGAAAGTGTTCCTTTTTCTCCACATCATCTCCAGAATTTATTATAATTTGTATTTTTGATGACTGCTGTTCTGACTGGTGTGAGAGGAAATCTCAATGCAGTTTTGATGTACATTTCCCTAATTGCTGATGATGTTGAACATTTTTTCATGTATTTGTTGGCCATTTTTATTCTTCTTTTGAGAAGTGTCTGTTTAATTCAATTTGCACATTGATTGATTGGGTTATTTGGATTTGGGACATTAAGTTTTAATTCTTTATATACTCTAGATATTAATGCTGTCAGAAGAGTTTCTCCATCTTGTGGGTTCTCTCTTCACATTCTTGTTTCCTTCACTGTGCAGAAGCTTTTTAATTTAACATATCATCCTATTTATTAACTCGTGGTATTATTTCCTGAGCCTACCTATTGAGAAAGTCTTTGCCTGTGCCTATGTGGGAGTGTTGATCCTACATCTTCTTCTAGGAGTTGCATGGTTTCTGGCCTACTTTCTAGGATTTTGATTCATTTTGAGTTATTTTTGTGCAGGGTGAGAAATAGGATTCCAGTTTTATTCTTCTACATGTGGATAACCCGCTTTCCAGAAACATTTGTTAAAGAGAATGCATGTTTCTCCAATGTATGTCTTAGCAGTTTGTCAAGGATCAGATGACTACAGATGTATGTGTTTTCTCTGCATCTTCTATTCTGTACCATTGGCTTATGTGCGTCTTCTTATGTCAGTACCATGAACTTTTCATTACTACAGCTCTGTAGGATAATTTGAAATCAGGTATTGTGATGCCTCCACATTTGTTTTTTGTTTGTTTGTTTGTTTCTTTTTGTTTTTTGTTTGTTTTCATTTTGTTATTGTTGTTGTTTAAAATCATTTTGGCTCTTCTGGGTCTTTTATTCTTCCAAATGAATTTTATGAATGCTTTAATAGTTCTGTGAAGAATGTCATTGGTGTTTTGAGGAGGATTGTATTGAATTTGGCTATCGCTTTTGTTAAGCATTCAACCTCATCCTGCCTTAGCCTCCCAAGTAGCTGGGATTATAGGCATGTACCACTATGCCTGGCTAAAAATTCTGTATATCATTTGATTTACCCAGATAATTTCTTCAATAATTAATAACTATTATGGTATGGACTATTAAACAAAAAGAAAACAGCATACTATAAGAACAATTAATGGGAATCTGACAACATCTATAGATGACTGAGGAATGCTTCCCTGCAGCATGTAAAGTGCAGCCTGAAGAAGGACTCCATGGTATCCAGGTGACAGGTGGAGGAGGATAAAGCATTCTAATCAGAGGAATTTGACATTTCAGGGTTTCAAAGTAGGGAGAAGTATGAGCATTGGCTAAACTGAAATAAGGGCAGTTTAGCTGGAAGGTATAAATGAGAAGAGAATAGTAACATAGAAGACTAGGTAAAGCAGATCGTGCAGACTCAAAATTCATGTTAGGGTTTTTGAAATATGGAGTTTTTATATTTGAATAACAATTGGGATCCACAAACACTTTTTAAAAAAGCATAGCATGATTGGATTTTTAAGATGAAAGATTGATTCACATGTTTAAAAATAAATGTAAAAGGTTAAACAGTATATTCAGTATGATCTACTGTGGTAGAAATGAGATGGTAGAAGAAAACTCAGTCCAGAAACATATGCAAAGTAGAAGACATGGGGCATGATGGCTGGTTGAATGAAAAAGACAGGGAAGGTAGGGATGAGGAGAGAAGAACTGAAGGATAATTTCAGTGGTTTCAGCATAAGCAACAGGAAGGTGATTGAATGATACATACTGGCTTAAGGAACATAGAGAAAGAAATGCCTTAGGGAAAGATCAGATTTCGGGAAATGGTATAGCACCTCAAACATATTCCCACAACCCTCCCCCACCCTATCTTCTTGCTAGTGTATTACCATGTGCTTTTTCATGTTGTTCAGATTTTTTTTAAATCAAGCATATGTAAATATTGCAGCTCTGTTAGTCTTTTTTTTTTTCATCATTGTGACCAAAATACCTGACAAGAACAACTTAGAGGAAGAAAAGATTATTTTGGCTGATGATTTCAGAGGTTCAGTTAATGGATGGCCAGTTTCATTACTCTGGGCCAGAGGTGAGGCAGAACATCATGGAAGGAGGGTGTGAAGGAGCATGGTGGTGGAAACTTGCTCGTTTATGATAGCCGGGAAACAGAAAGAGTGAGGAAAAAGCCAGAGGGACAAGGTACAATCCCCAAGGGTACATTCCCAGAGAACTATTTCCTTCAGTCTTGCCCCAACTGCCTACAATTAAAACCCAGTACAGTAATTTTTAAAACTATTGATCCATCAAATGGATTAGCCCATTGATTAGATTACAACTCCAATAATTTTACAATTTCACCTCTGAACATGAACGCAGGAACTCTTTGGGAACACATCATACCCAAACCATAGCAGTAGAAGTAATCTTATGCAC
Source organism: Aplodontia rufa (assembly GCA_004027875.1). Taxonomy (NCBI): domain Eukaryota; kingdom Metazoa; phylum Chordata; class Mammalia; order Rodentia; family Aplodontiidae; genus Aplodontia; species Aplodontia rufa. The sequence goes on from PVKS010016791.1 coordinate 19,535, forward strand.
TGCTTACCTTAGACTAATACTTGGAAAACTATGAGAATAGTAAATAACTCATTAAAAAACATATTCTTATATTTTAGAATAATCCTTTCTCCTTTTCATACAATGATCACTTTAAGGATTAGAACAAAATTAGTTTGGAAGCTGAAATTTGGTAAAAGCAATAAACTATGTTTCCACTGTAATGCTCATTTTATTTATCTGTAAGGGGATGGTTATAATCATTCCTACTTTGTCTATTTACAGTTAGAACTAAGTAGTATACTCTGCATGAATCCTAGCACACTGTAAACATGAAAGAAATTATCTAGAATTTAGGAAATATGCTTATTGATATAATTTATCAACAAAAATCATTAATATTATCTATTTTTATACCAAATGCATTAGTTAGTTTTACATCACTATGACAAAAAAAACTCCTGAGAATATTAATTTAAAGAAAATTTTATTTTGGCTCATGATTTCAGAGGCTTTAGTCCATGCTCACTTGGCTCTGTCACCTGGGGTTTTTGACAGGACAGAACATTAGGGTGAAGAGCATGTGGAGGAACAGAGCTGTTCACCTCCTGGCAACCAGGGAGGAAAGAGAAATGAAAAGGGAGAGGAAGAGGGAAAGAGGGAGGGAGAGGAGGAGAGAGGAGAAAGGAGGAAATAGGAAAGTGCCAGGCAACAGATAGTCCCTTCCAGGACAAGCCCCCAATGAGCTTTTTCCTCCCACTTGGCTCCTCCTGCTAAAGTTCCTGTAACCTTCCAATAGCACCACCAACTGGGGACTAAGCCTTTACCACATGAGCCTCTGAGGGACATTCCAGACCAAAACTATGACACCAAAATATTCACTTTCTTTGTTTTGATCTTCATAATAAACTAATATATCTTACTTATGCATAATACACTTTTGCAGCCATTTGTGAATTTCCAAATACTTTCAAATGCATTGGCTAATTTGAGTCTCATCATATTTGTGTGAGATAATCATGGTTGGTACTATCATCCACATTTGTGAATTAGAAAACTGAACCTCAAAGAAAATTTCATGAATTTTATAGCTAGTGCATGGAGGAGCCAAAATGTTTTCTGATCCTTAGACCAATCACAATATAGAATCCTATATAGTATGTAAGGGAAGAAATTGCCTTTTCTGTGGAGGAAATAATTCACTCATATAAATTCCTCCTAAGAGCCTCATCTTTACTATCTTTGCTATAGTTTAACACTGTACCTTTTGCATTTCAAAAGCAGAATCTGCAGTAGAATTTGATAACTATATTATGCTAATTTTCAAAAGCACCTGGGATTCTGCCTCAGAATTTATGATCTCATGTAAGTTTGAATCTTCTTGGTGAACTAGTGTCTAGAGTTTACCTGAGAAGGAATGAAATGTTATCAAGATTTATACAATAATATTTTTATAATCTTGAGTACTTCATCAATTTAGTGAATAAGTATTGAGCATCTATTCAACAACGAACATAATAATACTTATTGGTAATTAGGCTTAACATTAAAGATGTAAATATAAATTATGCTTAGCTCATTACCTCAAAAAATTCATAATCCAAACAGGTAAAGAGACATAAAACAATGATTACAATGAATTTTCTACCATCGTATTTTTCTATATTAAAATATTCTTTCAGCTACCTGTCTTTCTTCCTGGACTGAGAAATTTGTATTATAGGTCCTGTAGAAAGAACTGAGTAAATCAGTCAGGAGGGAAGGTAGGGTTTATGTTGAAGGTAGGAAACAGAATTACTTAGTGGGGGAGACCTAGAGGCATGTCCAGTTTTGAATATTAATTCAGTATGAGAAAGAACAGAATTTGGGGAAAGAAAAGAAGTTCATAAAAATATTTTCTTTGGAACTTTCAGAAGATGATTGGTCATTGGATATACAGGTCTGCATGTCAAATGTACTGCAAAATGAAGGATTTTTAAATCATTCTTGAGCTAATAGTAATCAATGCGATTTCTGATTACTATTATAGATAAACTTGTAGAAAAATACTTTTTGATACTGCCAATAATGTTGCTAGTAGTTGAAAAATCGTATTATACTGTGCCAGAAAATAGAAAATTTGAAGTGCTAAAAATGAAAAACTTGGACTCTCTTCATGTGATGGAATTGGAGAAAGTGACATATTTCATCTCTGCTACAATGGTTAAAATGAGGATGTGAAGTTTAAAAAAGCCAGCCTTCATCTAAGAATCCCACTGCAAGCAAATTAAGTGAAAATGTAGCTCCTTAGACATTTGCCATTCAATATATTAAGGGAGGGAGAGAAGGGGAAAGGAAGGTGTTATATGACTGTGTTATCAGTTTTTTCAGGGCTCCTAAAACTCTGGTATGACTTTTTTTCTCCATTTATAATAATTCTCATCAGAAATGTGTCTTACAACAAATTGTTATCATTCTTAAAGCTTCACTTAGAGGCATTCAGCTTGAATAGCTTTCTTCATAATTGTTCATGGAAATAATGTCCCTGATCATTTTATGATGGTTTAAAACTACACCAGAAGGATAGAAATAAAATAGAATCTGTAATACCTATTCCCATATTTTTAAAGGACAGCAGTGAAAATGACATTGTAAAAGCAACACAATAAGAAATAAAGATATCAAATTTTATAAGTGTTCTAAATTTTCAGGCTTAGAACTACACCTGCTTTATTTTTATTTTTATTTTAAATTTCCCATGGAAGTATAAGACAACTAAACATGCCTTATATTTGTGAGCATAATTCCAAATGGTATTTAATCCTAATCTGTATAACATTAAATCACAAAGGAATCTAAAATGAATCAATAGAAACACTTAAGAATACTTTTCTTTTAATTTGGCCTTTTATAAACACATGAGCCACAGGCATACAGTCTCAGTGGAGACTGAGACTATATTCTGAACTGCTGTCTCAAAAAGTGCAAGGATAAATTGCAGGAAACAACACACTATCTTGAACCAACTCAGGGTGTTTTCTTCATTGAGCTCCCTTGTCCTTCCTTTCTCCCAGAGAATGACATGACAGGATCCAATAGTTAGCATTAGAAATTCATGCTTTTTATGTCACATGTGGCTTACTACATTAGTGTGCATATCATTTCTATAAGTCTGAAAGGAAAAAGGAAAGATGATGATAGATTATGAAAGAAAACAGGAATGGCAAGCAAAAAACACTTTGCTATGGTTTGAATATGATTTGCCCCCTCCAAAACTCATGTTCAAATGCAATTCCCAGTGCAATATTGTTTAGACTGAGTAGTAGAAGTGAGTAGATCATTAAGAGGGATGAATGCTGCCCTTATGGAAAAAACTCACAGAAGAGTGTGAGTTCTTGCTGTCATAGAAGTGAATTAGTTACCATTAGGGAGGTCATTATAATACAAAGCCTCCCCTCCTGTTTTGCCCCATCACACATTATCATCAGTTGTAGACATCTGATTTTGAACTTCCAGTCTCCAGGACTGTGAGATAAATACACTTCTTTTCTTTATGCATTACCTAGTCTTAAGCATTGTGTTACAACAGAAAACTCATTAAAGTACATTCCCTGAGTTCCCTAGTCGTCTATGTACCTACTCCAAATTCTAACCCATTATAATAATAATGCCAATTTCAGATTATTTTAAACTCTTAAAAAACTACTATTCAAAGAAATCTTAGTAATATGAATTGAAGATTATATGAAAGACATATCACAGAGAAAAGCTATCAATTTGATTATAATTATAAATTATTACTTTTAACATAATAATCAAATACCTTAGAAATAAATCTCTTCAGTAAACAAGAGTATTATTGTGCTATTAATAGTAATAACTAATAGTCACTAAAAACTTAATATGTATTTTACACTATTCAAAACACTTTATATATTATACCATTTGATACTTAAAATATAATTGGAAGTAGATAATAATTTTATCATCTTTATTTTATAGGTTAAAAAAAAGGCACAAAAAGCTAAGCACCTTTTCCTAGATTTTACAATTAATTACTGAGGGAGTTGCTAAGGAAAACAGTATTATATATGGAATAAATAAAATCTTCTAGTTCAGATATATGGCAGACTAGATGGCTTTAAAATCCTAACATATAACATTTGGAAATTATCTATAAAGTATAACAAACATCATTTTAAAGATACAGCTGAATTCACAAGAAACTTAAGAGAAACCCTGGAGGCAAAATAAAGATGGAACTGAAATAGGAACGGTGAGTTTATTCTAAAACTATTGCTAATCTAGGATGATTTACTGATCTCAGTTAAATAGTCATTTTTTCATGCCAGTTTTGGGACAAGAAGTAAGATTTTGGATCTCACAAAAGGTGGAGTGTTAGAAATGAATTCTTTACATAAAGGTGGAAGCCTCAAAGGTCCACAGTGTCAGTAAAACTAGATGAGAAAAAAAAAATACTGTCAACAAAGGGGGAAAACAAGGAAAGTTTCATTTTTAACATGACATCTAGGTGCAAAACTAAATCTCCATTATGAATTTCAAGTCACATCTAAGGTAGGATTTTTTTTTTTTAAGAGAGAGAGAGAGATAGAGTGACAGTGAGAAAGTTAATTTTTTTCATCTGGTTTTGTTTTTCCTTTATTTGTGTTTGAGGTGCTGGTGTTCAAACCTGAGTCATCATATATGCCAGCAAATTCTCCTCCATAGAGCCACCTCTCCAGCCCTGAGCTGGAAATTTTAATTCATACTATATACGAGGTCCAAGATTCAAGACAGAATGAACTTATAATAGTAACCTTCTGAAGAATCAAAGACGAATAGGCTCAGAAACATGACATACACACAAACAAAAATAGCTCCTAGGATCCTGAATACTCACAGGAAAATTATCCATGCAACATATGAGCCGACCACTTAAGATTACAAAACACCTGAGGAAAATATCATTAGTGAAAGTCAAATGAAACAACTAATAGCATAATGAGACATCCTATATTATCAGATAATGCAATGATAATATTCAAAATATAAAGAATATTTTATAGAAGCATATTCAAATAAATAAAATCAAATAACCTCAGCGCACAGTAAGGTATTTTAAAAGATAAAAGATTTAGAGCTGGGTGTGGTGGTGCATACCTGTAATTCTAGCAGCTCAGGATGCTGAGGCAGGAGGATCAAAAGTTCAAGGCCAGCCTCAGGAACTTAGCAATGTCCTAAGCATCTTAGCAAAACCCTATGTCAAAATAAAAAATAAAAGAAGGGCTGGGGATGTGACTCAGTGGTTAAGTGTAAGTGTGCGTGGGTTCAATCCCTTGTACCAAAACAACAAAATAAAAACAAAAACAAAAGATGAAAGATTTAAAAATAAGTAAGTACTACACCAAGAAATGCAAATATCATGGGTGAAATTAAAGACGTAAGTTAAAATCAATGCTCATATTAAATAGTGCATTATAAATAACTCAAAGTAAAATTAGTGAATTTAAAATTAGGTTAAGAAATCACTGAATCACTGATCATATACACTAGGAAAATTATAAGCTAGAAAATAGAATACACAAAAGACAAAATAAGGCAGTCTAACATTTAACTGGATTTAGGGAAGAAAATGAGAAAAAGAGGTAATCAAAAGGTAATGACTAGATTTGCACAACTGGATATTACTCAATAAGTATTGGGCAAAAGAAGTCAGAAATAACAGAATAAGTTGGCCTTCTGTCTCCATGGACTACTCATTCATACACAGATTTTTTTTCTTGACATTATTTCCTAGACAATATAGCATAACAACTATTTACATAGCATTCACATACAATATATGTACTAAATATTATAAACCATCTAAAGATGATTCAAAGTATACAGGGAGATGTGTATAGCTTATATGCAAATTCTAGACAATTTTTTGTACCATTCTTGGATTTTGGGACCCACAGCCTTTCCTAGAAGCAATCTCTAATAATAACTGAGGGATGGCTTCATGTACTATGCAATCCATTTCTGTAAAGTCCAAAAATTGGCAAAATTACTCTTGGATCATAGAATTCCATATAGTAGTAACACATGGGAACAGTGGAATCTAAAGAGGACATCTACAGTTCTCTATGTGTTGTATTTCTTGATTTGTTCGCTGGTTAGATCAACATTTGTGGTTTGTAAAACTTCATTTAACTGAGTACTTACAAACATTTTTGAATGTATATTTTATTTTAATTCAATTTTTAAAAGCTTTATAACTTTTCAGAATTAGATGCAAAAATCATCAGATTCAGGAAGTTTAACAAATCTTAAATAGGATAAATAAAATACACCTATCATTTGAAAGCAGTATATAAAAACTACATTTAAAAAATCTTAAAAATACCTTGAAAGAAAGAGACAAAGATTATATTTTTTTAATTTATTTTTCTAAAGAGAGAGGGACAGTGAGAAAGACAGAAAAAGAGAGAAACAACTTTTTTGAGTTTTTCACATGGCCTTAGTTGCTGCAATACTCAGTTGTGTATGTGGTGCTGGGGTTTGAACCCGGGTCCTCATGCTTGCCAGGCAAGCAACAAAACCGCTGAGCCACCACTCCAGCCCCAAAGATTATATTTTTAAAAAATCAATTCTATTAAAATAATACACAACAAAAATCTAAGACTAGAAGCTAGAAAATTGCAAAATAATACTTTTTAAATGCTGAGGGAAGATAATTGCCAACTTAAATTATACATTACACAATCATTATGTAGGAATAAAGGCGAATTTTTAAATATTTATAAGTAGAAACTACTTTTTTAATATTAAAAAGTCACGAAAGGCATGATTAATTATTTCAGGAAACATATTTATTTTTGCTTTTTAGAAAAAAAGAAAATTACCCCAAACAGAAAATATGATGAAAAACAAAACAAAACAAAAAAAAAAGAATGGTATGACTTTAAATAATTTGAAAGCAGATAGTCAAAAATAGAAAACAAAAGCACATACAAAAATTGGAAATTAAAAAATATAGCACAAAAGTGTTAGTTTATGCCAATATGATATGCCCTGATCATAATCCAGAATCACCCCCATAGCACCCATACCACAATCACTTTACTCTTCTATATTTACCCCCATAACAGATATAAATGTATGTATGTGTGTGTGTTTGTGTGTGTGTATATATATATATATTATGATTGTGCATTTTCCAAAATTAAATGATGACATTAAGTATTATTTGACTTTTTGGGTGAGTAAAGAGTAAGTTATATTGCTGATTCCCCGCAGATCCTTCTGTATCATCCCTCCCTCTCCTCTCTTCTTTCCTCCCCTCCCCACCCTACATATCTATGTTTCCCCTATATTATGTGTCACTTCAACTTTGCTGTGTCTAGTACATGAGCTTGACCTTTCACCCAAGCCTGAGTTTTGCTCTAGCCTCCACAAATGAGGGAAAACATTTGGCTAATTTCACTCAGCATAATTTTGTCGGTTGCCACTCATTTACCTTCAAAGGCTATAATATCATTGTTTCTAATAGCTGAGTAGAATGCTATTTGTGTGCATGCGCGTGTGTGTGTATACACATACATACACACACGCGCGTGCGCGCGCACACACACGTGTGTGTGTGTGTGTGTGTGTGTGTATATATGTATATATATATATATATACAGCTTTTGGATACATTCATCCAGTGAAGGGCCCTGAGGTTAATTCCAAGATTTAACAGTTGTAAATTAAGCTGCCATGAACATTGGTCTTGCTGTAACACTGTAATGTGCTGATTCTAGCTGTTCTGTGAAAATACCCAAAAGAGTGATAGCTGGGCCATATAGTGAGCCACTCCTAATTTTCTGAGGAATCTCCACACTTTTTTCCAGAATGGCTGTACCAGTCTGCAGTTCCAATAGTGTGCTAGTGTTCCTATCTCCCCACAATCCCTCCAGCATCTGTTATTGTTTATATTCTTCATCTTTGCCAATCTGACTGGAATGAAGTGAAATCTTAACGAAGTTTTGATTTGCATTTCTCTGATTACTAGTAATTTAGAATAATTTCCATGAATTTATTGGCTTGCTTGATTTCCTCTGTTGAGAAGTTTCTGTTTAGCTCTCTGGCAAATTTATTGATTGCATTCTTTGTGTTTTTGATATTAACTTTTTTGAGTTCTTTGTAAATTTTGGATCTAAGTCTCCTGTCAGAGAAATCACAGGTCATGATTATCTCACTTTCAGGTTCTATCTTGACAGTCTTGTCCAATTCTTTGCCTGAGCAACAGCTTTTCAGTTTAATGGCATTCCACTTACTGATTCTTGACTTTAATTCTTCCTTTTTGGTAATCTTGTTGAGAAAGTCATTGCAAACTCCCATATGTTGGAGTGTTGCTCCAATGTTTTTTTCTAACATTTGTATGGTATCTTGCTTAATTCCTAGTTCCTTGATCCATTTTGATTTGATTTTTGTGCAAGATGAGAGATAAGGATCTAATTTCAACTTTCCCCTAGTGGCTGTTCAGTTTTTCCAGTACCATTGGTTGAATAGGCTGTCATTCCTCCATGTTGTATTTTGACACCCTGTGAAACATCAGATGTTTAAAGATTTGTGGATTTATCTCAGAGTCTTCTATTCCACTACTATTTATGTCTATTTTGATACCAAAACCAGCTGGTTTTGTTACTATAGCTCTATAATACAATTACAGATCTGGTATTGCAAAACCACATGTTTCATCATTATTGCTTAATAAGGTTTTCCTATTCTGGGCTTCTTGTTATTCCAAATGAATTTGAGAAATCCTTTTTGTATATCTGTAAAAAATGACATGGGTATCTTTATGGGGACTGCTTTGAATCTGTATAACATTTTTGGCAGAATAGCCATTTTAATTAATTATATTGCTTCTGCCTAACCAAGAACACAGAATGTCTTTCCATCTTCTCAATTTTTCTTCAGTTTCTTTCTTAAATGTTCTATACTTTTCATTGTAGAGATCTTTTACTTCCCTTGTTAGATTAATTCTCAAGTATTTTAGTCTCTTTGAGGATATTGTGAATGGGATATTCTTCTGCCCTATTATTGTTAGTGCACATGAAAGCTATTGATTTATGGATTTTGATCTGAGAGCCTACACTTTGCTAAATCTGTTTATAAGCTCAAGCAGTCTTCTGGTGAAGTTCTTTGGATCTTCCAGATATAGGATCCTGTCATCAGCAAAAATGATAGTTTCACATCTTCTCTTGCTATTCTTATCCTTTTGATATCCTTGTCTTGCCTTTTTGTTCTAGCTATGGTCTCAAGGACTATATTAAAAGGGGTGAGAGTGGGCAGCTTTGTCTTGTTCTTGAGTTTATTGGAAATCTTTTAAGCTTTTCTCCATTTAGTATTATTCTAGCTGTGAGTTTGTCATATATGTTCCTTTGATCCCTATCTTTTCCAGAGTTTTATCATAAATGGTTGCTGGATTTTATTGAAAGCCTTTTGTGCATCAATTGAGATGATCATATGATTTTTGTCCTTAATTATGTTTAAGTGATGTATTACGTTTATTGATTTGCCTATGTTGAACCAGCCTTGCATCCCTGAAATGAAGCCCACTTGATCATGACGAACTAACTTCTTTCTTTTTTTTTTTTAAGAGAGAAGGAGAGAGAGAGAGAGAGAGAGAGAGAGAGAGAGGAAACAATTTTTATTTAGTTTTTCATGTGGCTTTCATTGCTCCAGGACATCATTGTGTATGTGGTCCTGGGGTTTGAACTCGCATACTTGCACATGCTGGACAAGCACCATAAACTCCAAGCCACCATTCCAGCTGCATGAATTAACTGCTTAATGTATTTCTGAACGCTGTTTGCTGGAACTTTGTGAAGGATTTTTGCATCTATGTTCATCAGGGATATTGGTCTGTAGTTTTCTTTTCTTGATATGTGTTTGTTGGTTTTTGGTACCAGGGTTATGGTTACCTCATAAAAAGTGTTTGGGAGAGTTTCCTTCTTCTCAATTTCTTTGAATAGCTTAATAAGGAGAAGTACTATCTCCTTTCTCATAGGTGTGGCAAAACTCAGTGGGGAATCCATCAGGTCGTGGGCTTTTCTTCTTTGGAAGGCTTTTAATTGTTATATTGATTTCATTGCTTGTTATTGAGCTGCTAGGATTTCAATACCACCCTGTGTCCATTTGGGAATGTTTATGTGTCTAGAAATTTGTCCAGATCTTCCAGATCATCTGATTTAAAGGGGTATAGTTTTTCAAAAAGGTTTTGATAGACCATTGGAGTTCTATGGGGTCAGTATTGATCACTCCCTTTTCATTGGTGATTTTGTTGATTTGCTTCATTTCCCTCCTTCTTTTAGTGAGATTGTCTAGGTTTCAGTCAATTTTATTTAGTTTTTCAAAGAACCAGCTCTTAATTTCACTGAATTGTTATTGTTGCTGTTCTTGATTTCCTTGATTTAAGCTCTGATATTGATTATTTTCTGACTTCTGGCTTTGGGATTATATTGTTCATCCTTTTGTAGGTATTTGAGTTGGAGCATGAGCTTATTTGTTTGGGATCTCTCCTAATTTTTAGTGTAGGCACTCAGTGCTATAAATTTTCCCCTTAAGAATGCTTCATGCTGTCCCAGAGGTTTCAATACGTTGTGTATTGATTCTCATTCACTTCCAAAATTTTCTTAATTTCAGCTCTCATGTCTTCTTTAATCCCTTCTTCATTTTTCAATCTCCATGAATATGTATATTTTCTGTTATCATTTTTGCTATTAATTGCTAGGGTCATGACATCATAGTCTGATAGGATACATTTGATAATATCTACTTCTATATATTTGCTGAGATTTCCTCTGTGAACTGGAATATGATATATTTTGGAGATGAATCCATGTGCTGTGGAGAATAAGGTAAACTCAGCCAATTTGGGGTGGAATATTCTATAGATGTATGTTAAGTCCATTTGATTTATAGAGTTGTTTAGGCTGGAGATCTCTTTATTGGTTTTTGTTTGTTTGTTTTTACTTAGATGCTCTGTCTATTGGTGATGGAGGAGCATTAAAATCTCCCAGTAGTATCATGTTAGGATCCATAAGTGGTTTTATGGCATGGAGTATTTTTTTCCACATATGTGGGAGTGTTGGTGTTTGGAAGATAGATATTTATTATGGTTATATCTTCCTGATGTAGTGTTCCCTTTACTATGATGTAGAGGCCTTCTTATCAGTTCTGATTAAATTTCCATTGAAATCTACTTTATCAGATATAAGTATTGCAACACCAGCTTGCTTTCTTGGGCAGTAAGCCTGGTAGATTTTTTTCCATCCTTCCATACTCAACCTGTGGATGTCTTTGGCTATAAGATGGGTTACCTGTAAACAGCATATTGTCAGATTAGTAGTTAGATTGTGTTTTGATTGGTGCATTAAGCCCATTCGCAACCAGTGTTAAGATAGTTATGTGGTTGTGATTAATAGCCATCATGTTTTATTATTGAGTTCTGTACTGTCTTGGTTGTCTTTGATAGTATGTATTTTTATTGAATTTCCTCTGCAGGTTTTAATGATTGCTTGCTTATTTTCCCATCTGGACTTTTCTTTGAGAATTCTTTATAATGTTGGTTTTTGTTCAAGAATGCTGCAAGTTTGATTTTATTGTGAAATGTTCTTATTTCCCCTTCCAATTTGAAGCTGAATTTCGAGGGACATAGTGTTCTGAGCTGCATGTTGTGGTCATTCAGACAGTGAAAGATCTCCTTCCAGGATCATCTTGCTTCTAGGGTCTAAGTTGAAATATCAGAGGTTATCCTTATTGGTTTTCCTGTGAATGTGATTCAGTGTTTCTCTTTTGTGGCTTTTAATATTCATTCCTTGATTTCCCTGTTATACATTTTGAATATGATGCGTCTCAATGAGCTTCTCTTTTGATTTGGGCTATTGTTGTCCTATATGTTTCCTGGATGAGCATATCTGACTCTAGTTTAATATGGGAAAAAATTTTTAACAATTTTGTTGAGAATGTTCATTATGCCTTTCATTTGAGCTTCAGTTTCTTCTTGTATTGCAATTACTCTTATATTGTTTTTCTGATTTCATCCTAGACATTTTGAAAATTTTTCTTATGCTGTGTAAGCTTTGTTTTGTTGGGGTTTTTTTGTCATCTATGTGTTCAAATTTACTCAGCCTATTTTTCATTGTTGGAACTTCTTTCTTCATGAGCTGAGGTTGTTTTCAGTAGTAGTTAGCTATTATTAAATTCTTCCATCATCCCTCTGATGTGATTGACTGAAGATTTTAACTCTATTACCACCTTTTTCAATATGACTTTTTCTTTTATAATACAATTTTCATCTCTGGAGTTTTCTCATTTAGTCCCTTCATTAAATCTTTTAGTTCATTGTTCCTTTTAGTGATCAGATCATTAATAATTTTCTCTAGGTGTTCATCCCACTCTCTGTTCATGGGCTCCTTGTGGATTTGAGGTGAACCTCTTCTAGATTGATTCCTTATTGTTGATGAGCTTTTTCTGGATCTTTGAATTGAAGTTCCCAGTGGGGATGCAAGCCAGGTCTCCAGGTAATTCTTCCTTGCAGGTCAAAGAATTGGGTCAGACACCATCCCTATGATGACCACCTTATTCTAGAAAACTGCTTCTGCCTGGAGCCTTATTTTGTTGAACCTTTCAATCTAGACTCCAGGATGTAGATCTGGAACATTTTGGATTTGTGGGGCAGCTTCTGGATTGTTGAGCCACAGTGTGGGGGGTGCATTGCTGGGTCCTGGGTTCCTGGAGGTACAGGGTGGGCCTAAATGGGCCTACCTGTGCACCATGATGGGACCTGAGACTCTTAGTGGCAGAGATGGGCCCAAAATATCCATACCTGGTGGGTATACCCTGCTGCTGGGGGACGCTGGGCTAGGGTTCTTGGGGTGTCTTCAGTGCCTGCCAGCCTGTGACCAGAGGTCTGGGTCCATGTGGTGGCTGGGCAGGTGAAGCTCCAGACCTAAAATGTCTGAGGCTGTGACAATTTGGTCTCAGTCTCCACTGGGCCCCCACTCTACAGATTTCTCCCCCAAAAAACCTGTGTACTTGATGAGCCACTACTTCCCTCTCTCCTTAGTTCCTTCATTTTCCTCTTTCCTTAACATAGCGGTGCTGAAACCAGGAATGAGAAGAGAGAGCTCTTACACTCCCTCCCATCTTCATCTTTCCACCTTTTCCACATTTTTTATTGTTACTTTATAGTTGTACACAACAATGGGATTTGTTGTTGTATATTCATAAAGACACAAAATATACCAATATATTTTGGCCAATATCTTTGGAGCACACCATTCATCTTCTGTAAGGGAGTGTGGTGAGGAACAGTGTGAGAATGTATCTGTGACATCATAAGTTTGTGAAGACCAAACAGAGATTATTGGAAGGCTTAGCTTCAATCCTAGTTCCAAAACTTTTACTCATGCTCTCCATCTTCCATTCGTTCATTCATTTATTCACCCACTTAGCAAACCATCACTAAGCACTCATTATGTCTAAAACCTCTAACAAGTATAGTAACCTATAAATGAAAGTTAAAACATGATTTCAATATCTGAGTAAGTCACAAATAGGAAATCTACATGAGGAGATAATCATGAAACAATTTATTGTTAAGCAATAAATGAAAATAATTTATTATTTAAATTAAGAAACTTAAAAATATTTCTATAAGACAGAATAAGAATTCTATTGCATCATAGATTAATTTTTTATTATTAATTATCATTTCATTAAAACAAGTTACATGAGAAAGTTTTTAAGTTCTCAGAAACTAAAATGGTATCTGGAATAACTAGCTCTCATTAAAATCATTAAGTTGTTGGTTTGAATGATGAAAGAATAAAATTCTAGACCAACTTATTTGCCTTATACATGATGAAACAAGATCCTGCTTTGATCTGAACTAGTAGCAAGGTCTTTCTGCTCCCAGATTGTCCTTATTTAGGAAGTAAGCTTGGTATAAATTTACATGCTCTTATTACTGAGGCTGGATATTTGAGAGTATGAAAAAATGGGCTAAAAGAATCAATTTTAATAGACAAAGATGGAGAAAGGCCTGAAGTTAACTACTAAAGAGCTTTTTTTTTTCATCAACAAAAAATGAAGGAAAATAAAGAACCTATATTCTGAAGAAAAAGCCTTCTATACCTCTAAGGTAAAGAAAATAAAAAGGCAGGCTTCATGTCATAAATAATTTAACATTTAAATTTTTCTTTAATTTTTCTTAGACCCATATATTTAATACATAATGTGATCTCATACTAGGAAAATATATGCAGCTTACATTTGATATTCTACATAGCCTAAAAAAAATGTCACTAATTGATTTTCTGAATAGCTGGTAATGACCTTAGGTCATTTGTCTCTTTTAACTCAGTATTGTGAAATGAATGAATAATTTCTTTTCATTTAATAAAATATCTTAAACACATGCAAGAGAAATCTATTTATCATATGCTATAGTTCTTATTTTCAAGCATGTGACCATATTTAAAACACAAGTTTTAGACCTCAAGTGTACAGAAATAATTTATCTACTCTCTGCAGTTTTCTCACACTATTAGAATACAAAACAGCATTTTCCTCTGGTCATGCAATGTTAAGGAGTTGATATGCAATGCCAAATATTCCAAAATTCTCAGAAGTTAAAACTGTGTAACAACGTATTACTAAAAAAGGGGTCATGAAAAAAAGGTAGTCCAGGCCAAGAAACTTTTAACAATTTATAGTAAACTCTCATGCTTAAGTAAAAAGAAGTAGATAGCACAGTACTAGTCATAATGTAGCATGAGTCATCTTCAGATTCCATAGTAATATGCTTTTTAATTAGAACATGTGGACCTCATGATTTATCTGACACCTCTATTCTGATTTACCCTATGCAAGGTATTTCCCAGAAATATTTCATCTAATACTCTTAACAATATTGTAAAGTAAGATTAAGCAAAATAACATATATAAAATGCTTAAAAGGGTGCTGAGCACATACAGCTATGTAAATGTGAGATGTTATTGTTTCATTTTTATATTACTAGATATTATGTGGAGATTCTAAGGATGAATGTAGATAACATCTTTAGATCATCTGGCCAAGTATCTGGCACATGTAATAAATGCTTCATAACATTTATTCTTGTTATTTTCATTATCATTATTTCCATTTTAAACATGACATTGAGGCCGTCTTGCTGCAAGTGGGACAAGGATTGAATTGAGGATTCAACATCAAAACCTCTGTCATCTGACATCTAACTTAATGATTTCTTTTGCCTTTCTTTCAGTGATTCTACTATTTTGTCTGACTTGAACACAAAGGGCAATTGGGGTTTACACCTTCTATTCTAGGCAAGAGGATTGAAATCTAAAGCACGTTCTTTTAATGCATTCAGGCTCTCATTCAAAAAGTACTCTTTGCTGACTACTTTGAGCCAGAAACTGTGCTAGGTGCTGAAGTTAAATAATGAGTTAAGTAAATGAGTGAATATCTATAACAGCAACAACAAAGCAGGATTCACGTGTTTCTGTACCTGAGCATCTCACAGAGAGAAAGTATTTCTCAAATATCATCAACATCTATTTACCATAACCATTATAGTGGTTACAGAATTGTACCTGGTACTGCAAAACCTACAGTGGGGACCAATGATTTAGTCAAAAAGATTGGGGACTACTCTGAAGAAGTGAACACTGTATTGAGAATTGAAGATTTTAGCTAGGATGAGTTGGAATAAGGCACAAGTACACTAAACTAAAGGAACAGCTGTAGAAGAAAAACTGCCTTTAAAAAATAAGATGTTAAGAGGTTAGCGTAGGTGCTGGAGCAGGGGCTCAGTGGCTATGGCACTTGCCTGGCATTTATGAGTACACGGATTCAAACCCCAGCACCACATACACAGAGAAATGTCCCAGCAATGAAAACAACATAAAAAACTAACTAAAATTAATTTGTCTTTCTCTCTCTCTCTCTCTCTCTCTATTAAAAAAAAGAGGTCAGTGTAACTGTTCCAAATAGAATGAGAGTAATATGGTATCAAAAAGACCTGGAGAAATAATTAAATGACATGCCATGCAATGCAAATCTGTATACTAAAAGTCAAACATTTTCTTCTTTATTCAAATAGTATGGAAAGTCAAAACAATGATATAATTGGGTATGAGTGGGAAGAAATTAGATTTTCATTTCTAAAATATTTCTCTGGCTACCATGTTTTGAATTGGAAAAAGGACACATGAATCAGTGACCCATGTAGGAATTCATCAGTATTCAGAGAAGTATGCTGTTTCTAGAATTGAATAAAAGCAGATAACTCATGAATGACAATAAGATGTCATATCAACTGAGAAAGAAGAGAATTATATATGTAATTCTTTTATTTGCCTATATGAATGAGCCACACACATTAATTAGGTTGTTCAGCACAAGATTTAATATGAAAAGAGAAGAGGACCTAGCATAGAGACCAGAAGAGCTGAAAAATTTCACATTTGACTAGAGGAGGATGAGCTTGCAAAATAAACAAATAATAACTAGAAAGGTCTAAAGAACTGTTGAACCACATGAAGATGATAGGTAGTAAAGTAATACTGTGCTTAGAATTCAGACTAAATTGACTTTTCACTACCTTTGCTGCAGAATAATATGTTACTCTATGAGATGATTGATCTGTTATTTTGCTTCACCGTAGTAACCCTTTTCGCTATATACATCTCATATCATCATGTTATATATTTACCTTAAATATACACACTACAATTTATTTTTTAAGCAGCTAGAAAGGTAAGAAGTACTTTATAAATGGAAAAGATAATGTTTCAAGAAGAAGACATGCAAAGGTCCATAGATTTAATGGTATCGAGTCCCTAGAACAAGCTGTTTCAGTGATAGTATGTGAAGAGGATGTGATGAGAGATGGTAAAGGCTTGAGGACAATGAGGGCAGCATGGTTGATTGTAATGGAAAGAAACCTTTCTTGAAAAATTTGCATAACTCAAGATAGAGTCTGGGAGCTGGAGAGGTTGCTCAGCAATTATGGCGCTTGCCTGGCATGCACGAGTATGGGGGTTTGAACCCCAGCACCACATACACAACAAAGTGTCATAGCAATGAAAGCCATGTGAAAAACTAAATAAAATTGATTCTCTCTTTCTTTCTCTCTCATTGTCCCTCTCTGTCTTTATAAAAACAAGATAGATAGGTTCTGACAAAGTAAGGAGATACATACACAGCAAAAGTAGTTACTGCCATTTGACGATACCATAAGACAAGTTTACATTTCACTTCATCTATCAACTTTGGATCGAAATGATTCTTAACTAACATTTCATTTACAGTAATTTGAATTATTTCAAATTTTGTGCATACAAATACGTTATTAATGTGTTTTATACCATACCACTTAAAATTTGCAAATTTTGAGTTTACATAATCCTAGAATTTGGAGGCAGAACTTTTGGAAATTTTGCTTTGAAAGAGGCTAAAAAGAATAAAGTGGGAAAGCAGAATATGGAGAACTAGGAAGCCTGTCTTTAATGTACACCAACAACAAATATTTGCGTAGGCTCCTCATTACTCTATAAACTAAGTATTTGGGTTCATCTTTCTTCCTAGTCCTTCCTAACACAATGTTGATGACCAGAGAGTTGTTTATCTGATATAAAGTTGATGCATAATCAACTATAGTCATGTTGTAAATGACGATTAAATATTTAGTAACTAAGTGATTGTTGGGTAAAGGGAGAAGAACTGTATGCTTTTTTTAATAGCAAAAATTGAGAGAAGTTAACATTGCCTCATATTTTTTTAATAAAACAGTTTGAAATTTGGCTTCTCTAAGTGTACATAGAATCAAACTGAGATATGTCCTTAAATATACCTATAAAATAAATACTATTATCAAGTAAGATTTATCTCTAGACTAGACAAATGATTCAATATATGCAATTTAAAAATACGATAGAAACCAAATTAACAGAATGAGGGACAAAAGAAAAAATAAGCCAATGTGATCATGTCAATAGG
This sequence comes from Aplodontia rufa, assembly GCA_004027875.1. Lineage (NCBI taxonomy): Eukaryota > Metazoa > Chordata > Mammalia > Rodentia > Aplodontiidae > Aplodontia > Aplodontia rufa. Next base: position 37,515 of record PVKS010016791.1, read on the forward strand.
TACAGAAAAAAAAATCATAACACAAAATCCAACATCCTTTCATGATAAAAACTCGACAAGTTAGGTATAGAAGGAATATATCTCAATATTATTAGTGCCACACATGATGATCCCATAGTTAATGTTATACTCAACAGTAAAAAGCTTAAATTTTTTCTTCTAAGGCTGTTGTAGTTTCACTTGTTTATTTTCACCTTTGTTGCATGTATTTTGATCTTTGCTGCCTTTGTTTATATCCTAAAATATCATTACAAGACCAAGGAGCATTTTCCCTATTTTCTTGTTGTCCAAAATTAATTTAGGAAAATGTTTCTTGATTACCTAAATTTCCATGGGATTTTTTGTGTTTTTGTTTTGTGCTACTAGGGATTAAACCCAGGTCCTTGCACACTCTGGGCAGTGTTCCACCACTGAGCTTCCTCCGCAGCCCACAATTAAGATCATGTATCCTATACCTTTAATTATCAGTCTTTGATCTCCACATTTAGTAAAAAATCTGGGTATATGTACACATGAATTCTTATCTCATTTAAGTTTTTTATCTTTTTGGTATAATAATATTTTGAGTACCTAGAGTGTGCTAGAGACTGCAATTACACACATATACATACACACACATGCACACACACAATTTAAATTTTCACACAGTATTAAGACATAGACATTACCTGTGTCACAAACAAGAAAACTTATCATCAACAAAACTAAGCAAAATGCCCAAGACATTATAGTTTGCAAATGACCTTGCTGGAATTTCACCCAAATGCTGTCTCATTTCAAAGCCCCTTCCTACATTATCCGTTCTGTGCTCTGGTTTGTGGAGTACTATAGAGATAGGGGGTAAAGGAGAAATAAAAAAATAAAACAAAGATATAAAATATAAGATTCCACATTCTTTATACAATGCTCCACCCACCCCCCCACTCCATGATGCTCGGAATTCATTTTCAGCAGAATTTTACAAACACAGCCTCAGGAAGTCACTGTATATGCATGAAAACAAGCTCATATTCAAAGAGACCTTTCTTTCAGTGGCTTTCCCAGGGGGCAAGTAATGAACTGCCACACCTGATTCCATGAATCAAAACCAGCTTATCTTTGCAACATTAATATGTAAGACTTCAGAGGCTGAAAAAATACTTGAGTACCAATAATGAGAAACATGGGGGCAAGTTATTCAAGAAACTTCAAAATGGTTTTATCTCAGGAGAAAAAGTATTGAAATCAATTCTATCTTAACAAGATATCATCTCTAATGGAAACAGAAAACTTCTGCCTCCTGATCTCAGTCCCAATATGCAGAACAAGCACAAAAACTTTACAAGAATTAGAGATTAAGAAAACCATCACTCTTTTTATTTTAATTGACATAATAATTGTATGTATTTGTAGGATAAAATGTGACAATATGATATATGTGAACTATGTGTAATTATTGGAGTAATTAGCGTGTCCTTGTCCTTAAACATTTAGTATTTCTTTGTGTTGGAAAGCCTCAAACTCCTCTCTTCTAGTTCTTTATGTAATATATATATATATATATACACATATATAGAACAATTTTATGTAATATATAAAATAATCATGTATAAATACATAAGAAATTCAAAAAAGAAAATCATCACTGTTGGAACAGTATAATATAGAAATATAGAACCACAGGAATAACTGTGGAAAGTAAATCATTCAAAATAAATTGATCATATGTAAACTGAAGGAAAATTTATAAAAAATTGAAATTATCTGTATTATCATGTGACTATTAACTTAGGAATATAATTTCCTCTCATGATAATACAATCAGTCATTTGAATTTGTAAAGTAAAAGAAAATTTTGAGAAAGTACATTGAATTTCAACTCTGCAAAAAAATGAACTAAAGTAAAATGCTTTCAGTATCATATATAAACATTTAAAAATTTATAATTATGCCTAAAGTAAATATCTTAATAAGCAAATTGAGCTAATAAATGAATTTGAAGAATTGTCAAAATTCCCCACATCTACCTTTCTAATTTAAATTATATACAAATATTATTTATTATGTAACTGATATACCAAGCCCTGTTTTAGGCTATAGCTAAGCTACTTGGAGGATCTATGTAAACAAAATGGTCAAATATGCCTTCGCTCCTGCAGTTTGTATTTCTAACTAGGAGAGAGTCATTTGACATAATAAAGAAATTAAATAGTAGATTAGGAGGTGATGAGTGCTATAGACAAAATGCAGCAGAGAGGAGAGATGTCCTACTTATGTCATAGCTGTTGGCTTTCTTGCAGACCCAGGTTCAGATTCTAAGGGCCACAGAGGAAACGGCCCACTCAGGTGACCATTTGCCACCATCCTTTCTATGAATGACTCTTTCAGGCTCCCCCCAGTGTCTGGAGTGCTTGGCTTCTTAGATTTCCAAAAACGCTTCCATCAAGACCTTTGCATTTCTAATTCTCACACTTTTATGTAAGGCTTGTTTCCTATGGTAAATTCCTATTCCCGTAATATTCTCAAATTCCCAGCCAAACTCTGATGGATCCGCAAATCACTCTTCATGATGCCATCAGAATATTCTTTCCAAAGAAAGTATTTCCATGTCCCTCTGTTAAAAGTAGTCAGTAGGTAGCCCATCACCTTCAAGATAAAGTTCTAGTTCTGAAAAAGGGCTTACCAGGCCTTCCTGATCTGATCCCAACCTACCCAAATAGAGGTCTATCTCTTGGACACAAAAGTAGTGCCTTCTGTCCTCTCCTCAAACTACCTCATATCTCCAGGTCTTCAGGTGCCCTCTCTCTCCCAGGAGAATTCTTTTTTTCATCTCATAAATGTCTCATTTGTCAGACTTCAAATGAAAGTTCACACATTTTTAGAGAAATCCTCCCAACACATTATTAGTCAGGTTTTCTGACACATAGACCCACGTATGCCATTATTCCCACCTATGCCCTCTTAGCACATTTTACTGAAATTACTAATTTGGTGTTGCATCTTTCCCACTAAATAACAGTTTTCCAAATAACCACAAGCATTCCTGCTCCTTCACTGTTACATCCCAATAGCAACACTGTTTCTAGCATGTGATGAATACTTCATTAACATGCATAGGATAAACAGATGGAATGCATAAGTAAGTCTGAGTTATATTAGTTATATAATCCTGTGTAAAACATTACAAAAAGTTTAGAGGGCTGAAACAATAAGCATTTGTTATCTCAAAGCTTCTGTGGTTCAGAAATCCATGCACAGCCTCACTGGATCTCTCTCTTACATGATCACATGGAGTCAGCCAAGACTGCCATCTCATTAGAAAGCCTGGCCAGGAAGGATATGCTTCTAAGACAACGTGTCTATGGGCAAGATTTCATTCCTGGCAGGTCATCGAGGGCTTGGGAGCCTCAGTACCGTTTTAATTATGAGCCAGGGGCTCACCTGAGTTCCCTGCCTTGTGTAGTTTGACTCATCAGAGCCAGACAAGGAGACAGTCTGCTAACGAGAAAAATGTCAGGATCTTTTGAGTCTGGTAACATAAGGGTTTTACACTCAGGGGCTGGAGCAGTGGCTCAGTGGTTATGGCGCTTGCCTGGCATTCACAAATACATGAGTTTAAACCCCAGCACCACATACACAGGTTCAAACCCCAGCACCCACATACATAACTAAGTGTCAGAGCAACAAAAGCGAAAAAAAAAAAGTGATTTCTGCTCACCATTGAGGTCTTGTGTCAGTCAGAAGTAAGTTACTCAAGGGAAGGAAATTATGCAAGACCTTGGATATTAGGAGGTGGAGATTATTGGGAGACTGACTTCAAGGCTGTCTGCCCTAACAGGTGTGTGTTATGAGTTGTGCTGGAGCTTCTCTATTTGGTTTTCAAATGCATGTTGTAGGTGGCTTGGTTAACTTGAAGTTCAATGACATACTGCATAGAAGACACACTTCATTGAATGTGATTGCCTCACATGGTTAAATTCATCTTGTCTAAGCTTATTTAAAATATCTTGATGGTAGTAATTAGTAGTAGAAATACTGCAGTAAATTATAGTAATATTATAAAACTAAAGCAAAAAAAGAAAACTTAAATGAGCAAATCAGTCAAATGGTTTATAATTGTTTAATTCTCATTCATAGGAAACACAGGCTGCAGGTCAGCTATGGCTCTAATTTAGACTTTTTCTCGGCTGAAAACAGAAATTCTGTCCCTTTCATTAGCATTCTGACCATAAGTACTGGAGTTACTTGGCACTGGACTGGGGTGTGTAATCCATCTCTGGGGGCCTGGGAGGAGACGTTATTGACTGGGAACAACAGAATATTCCACAAGATTAATCTCTCCCCACACATTCATGTTATAAGTAAAGGAATTGAAGTTTAGATAGTTCAATGACTTGCCCAATTTTACACAGTAAGTGTAAAATGACTAAGCTAAACCAAAAACTCAAGACTTTCATCTGTTTTCCCATTGTTTACAAGAAAGGCTTGTTCTGCTTTAAGCACTTTGCCAGAATGGACACTGAGACTGAAGATACAAGAAAGAAGTGAAGCTCCAATTACAGCACACAGCTGATTGAGGAGAGAGACATGCAAGCATAAAGTTACATTCATTTTTTTTTAAAGAGAGGACAGTGAGGGAGAGAGAGAGAGACAGAGAGAATCCATTTTTATTGAGTTTTTCATATGGCTTTCGTTGCTCTCACAGTCAGCTGTGTACATGGGTGCTGGGTTTTGAACCCGTGTGCATGTGCATGTCAGCCAAGCACTGTAACCACTGAGCCACTGCTTCAGCCCAGTTACATTCATCTTTACTGGAGAAATATTTACAGTGAGCATCATTTGGCATAGGAATTAGCAAATTAGAAATGTGGAGAGTAATTAAGAGATCATAAGAGAAAGACAATGCAGAGGCATAGAACAAATGTAGGAAAAAACATAAAAACTACTAAAGACGCAGGGTGGCTGGAACACAGGTGATGGACTCAGTGGGGTTTATAAGGGCACATAATGGCTCTCTTGTAAAAGAAAATCTCTTAACTCTGGCCTTGGGAATATAGTCACCTTTCTGCTGGCTTTGTAACAGTGAACATTCAATATAACAAAAAGAAGAAAAAGAATATATCTAAAGAATGATAAAGTCTATTAATTTTTAGTAAAATAAGATTACACTCTATTTTTCTTCTTAACTTCCATTTTAAGTATGCGAAAAAGTTGCCTGGACATCTTTGATCAACAAAAATGGTAGAAAAATCCATAAGTCTCAGAGTTATAAGTATGTGACCAAATATTAGGAATCAGAGAGCAGAAACATATCTGGATTTCTGCAATAGAAAGGTGCAGTAGTTTCATACTTAGTGTTCCAATTCAATCTCAGAGAGTGGGGAAGAATGAAGTTATATAAAATGGTGTGTTTCTGTTGAAATGTTCCCTAACCGAGACCTGCTCTTAATTCATAAAAAGCCCACCTAAAGTTAGCAGATCTACCATTTTGGCTGAAATTGTAAGTTAAATCAGGAAAGCTATATGTCAATTTAAGTACTAGTTGGCTTTTTTCTACTGCACAAACCAAATCAAATTCATCTGATGCTACGTATAAAACCCCATTATAAAAGATGTTCTCAGCAGTGAGCAGCTCAGTGGTTGGAGTGCTTTCCTAGTATGCATGAGGAACTAAGTGTTGGAGAAACAAAGGCCAGAAGATAAAATAAATAAAACCAATTCTACCTCCCTCCCTCTCTCTCTCTCTTAAAAAAA
>PVKS010016792.1:0-43255 GCA_004027875.1 Aplodontia rufa
CAGATAAGATGTAATGCTATACAACATAATCCTTTTTAGAGATATTGTGGGAAGGGGAAGGGAGGGATAAGGGTGGATAATTGGGGGGCACTCCTGGGGGTAATTGTAATATCCAGAATCTATACACATTTTATATTATTTTGTTAAAAACTTGTATGGTTGTTCAAAAATAAAAAAAATGATCAAGGCAAAAAAAATGAACATGTATTATTACATTTTTACTGTGGCAATGCTAAATGTTTTACATATATTAATTTATGTAATCCTCCTAATATTTCCACAAGATAAAAACTGGAATTATCTCATTTTGCAGATGAAAACTAAAGTACAGAAAGGTTAAGTAATTTATCAAAGGCCTCTCAGAAAATAGTGGAAATGAATTAAAACCTAGGTAATTTCCCAGGCCACCTCTCAAAAAACGTTTTGTTAGATGAGACCACAATGATTATTCCAAACTACTATGCATGTACACAGGAACTTGAAAAGGACAAGAAACCTTTATTGAATAAAGTAGAAAATGAGAGAGGAGACATAATATGTAATACGGGTGTGAAATATTTGTGAAAAGCCAGAGAAAGGACAAGGAAGAGGAGGAATCGTTGAGAATATTGGGGAAATGAGATCTGTACTTCAATTGACTGATGTATCATTTAGAAAACTAACCAATAAATACTTAGAGATTGTTTTTAGGATTGAAAGAAGACTCTAAAGCCATATAGGCTTTATATTTCATTCCATCTGTACTTACTTTAAGCAGCTTAACCTCTCAGTCTTAGACAACTCATTTGTAAAATGGAAATATTAACTCCTTGCAGTTTGACAACTGCTAAAATGAGGTAACAATCAGAAATATCTAATAAATTTAGCACTTAATGAAGATATTTGATTCCACAGTGTATAATCAAAACTAGACTACTGTCACAGAATAATTGCCTTGACAATTAAAACAAATTGTTAAGCTTTACTTTAATCCTAATTTCTTTCTTTCTTTCTTTTAACCCCAGCAATATGGAGTGGCCTCTTCACTCACTTAACAGAATCCTGGAATAATTTTAAGGGTCTAGATCCAAATTATACAACATGGATGGATGTCATGGAAGAGCATGGCTATCAAACCCAAAAATTTGGAAAACTGGACTATACTTCAGGACATCACTCTATTAGGTAAAAAAAAAAAAAAAAGAAACAAAAATAAGTAATTCTGCTAGAATGTTCTGTACTATAGCATCTACATATATTCTTCTTTTTTCATTTTTTGTCTTTGTCTTTTTCTTTCTTTTCTTTTTTTTTTTTTTTTTTTTTTTTTTTTGAGAGTGGGACAGTGAGAGACAAAGAAAGAATCAGTTTTATTTAGTTTTTCATGTGGCCTTCATTGCTCTGACACTTTGTTGTGTACATGGTGCTGAGGTTTGAACCCACGTCCTCACGCATGCCAGACAAGTGCCGAAACTCCTGAGCCACTGCTCCAGCCCCACATGTATTCTTCTTGACTTCAGTTCTTTTATTTTTCCACAAAAGTGAAACTAGATCTCTTAATCCCTCATTTGTGTTAATTTGGCTAAATTTTTAGCTTTCTTTAATCTTCTTAAAATATTAAAATTACTAATATGCTAGTAAATTTGTTCTTCTTACACATCGGAGGTCTATAAATAGATTTTTAAAAATTGCTTAGCCCATGATTTATTTTGATAGTATTTTCTTTATATAATGGCTAGTTTACTATTCTTGATAAAATCTTATTTAGAAAACCTTGCTACTCACCTCTGTTGGTTCTTTTCAACTTGAGTCTATTGCAACTTTTTTTCTTTAATTTTATAAGCCCTTCAAAAATCAGGCAGTCAACTTGGCTGGGATATAGTTCATTGGTAGAATTTAGCCTGTTGGGTCATGCCCCATCACCTGCCTCAAAAGAAAAATCAGATTGCTAAGCATAATGATTAAGAGTAGAGGTCTAAAGGCCATGGTAGTATATGCCTTAAGTCCTAGCACTCAAAAGCTTAGATGAGAGGATCAGCTGAGCCCAGGAATTCAAGACTAGCCTGGGCAACATAGTCAGGCACAGTGGCCCATGCCTGTGATCTCAGTGACTCAGGAGGCAGAGGCAGGAGGATTTCGAGTTTCTGGCTAGTCTCAGCAATTTAGTGAGACCCGTCTCAAAATAAAAAGGGCTGGGGATATGTCTCAGTGATAAAACATTTATTGGTTCAATCTCGGTGCCAATAAAAAGATAGATAAAAAATTTTTTAAGTAAGAGTAGAGGTCTAGAATCATATTACCTACTTTTGAATTCTAGGTTCTCTGTTTAGTACTAAACTTGTGGCAATATAATCTTGGACACATTTAAGCTAACTGAATTTAGTTTCTTTGATGTGAAGATGAAACAAAGTAACTTGTGCAGGAAAGAGCTAATATAATAGGCCTGGAACTGTTATCCTTAGAAACCTGTTTGCAAGGTTGGCCCTTGGCCAGTACCCAGGAACTTGGATTTCAGGAGTGTCCCCATTATACCCTAACTGGTAAAAATAGCTTACTATGTGCCTGGAGTGTTTGGATACTATGATTTTTGCTGAACAACTGCTTTTCATCTGGAATTTTGGTATGATCTAAGCAGAGAATACCCATTGGCCCACCAAGAGAAACTTGAGTATCTGGTCTCTAATGAGTAGAGACAACACTTCACACATGTTGAGTAGAAAGCACTTCACATGTTATCACAATCTGAAGTTGGTAAAATTAAGTGAGTCCTTTGTGACTCTGCTTAAAAGCTTTTGACTGGTTTCCACTGAACATCTCCGAAGCACGTTTTCCTTTTGCCAGATTTGCTGTGTATTCTTTTGTAATAAATCATAGTAATGAGTTAAATTACATTCTGAGTCTTTCAATTCCTCCTAGCAAGCTTGGATGTGATCTTGGAGTCCCACAACCTCTGTGATTCCCAACACAAGTACAAGAGACATTAGAGCAGTAGCTCTTGCCTACCTAATGGGCTCATTGGTGGTGATGATTATACTACTATTGATGATGTGAAGAAAGAACAAGAAGAAAATTAATAAAAATAATGATGAGTGTAGTAAGTTGAGAGGTGCTCCCCAAAACTTCATGACCATCTAGAACTTCAGAATGTGACCTAATTTGGAAATAGACCCTATTTGGAGATGTAGTTAGTTAAGGATCTGAAGATGACATCATCCTGGACTTAGGGTGCTAAATCCAACGACTGCTATTCTTATTAGAAGAGGTAAAAGTATATAGATGCTCAGAGAGGATAGTGTAAGGACAAGCAGAGACTGGAATCAGGCAGGTCTGAGCCAAAGAATGTGCAAGGTTCTGAGTGTCCCTATAAACTAGGAAGCAGCAAGGAAGAATTCTTCCAGAGAACCTTCAGAAAGAATATGGCCCTACTGATGCCTTAATTCAGACTTCAAGCCTCCAGACATTTGATACCCTACACTGCTGGTGTTTAAAGCCACCCAGTCTTCAATCTTTGTTCCGGCAGCCCTAGAAAAAAATGCAGCATGTTTTGGGTTAACATACTAAAATAATCTAGAATGATCAGAGCAGGCATCCTTTTCTAGTTAACATTAAATTTAAGAGTTGGCAATAATGCAATTCAGAAGTGATTCAGATATCCCTGTTCCCCACGCTGTTATCTAATCTATCACCCAATGTTAACAGTTCTACTTCTAAACTTTCTCCTGTTGATTCACTTCTGACTGCCTCCACTGTGCTACTGTCATCTCTTGCCTAAACTACCGAAATGACCTTCTAGCTGGACTCTTCTTACTCAGTCTGGCCCATTTTCTTTAGACAACAACAGTGATCTTCTTAAAATACACATCTGATCAATCATATGATTAACCTGCTTAGAATCCTTCAATGAGGGGCTAGGGCTGTGGCTCAACAGTTTTGGTGCTTGCCTGGCAAGCATGAGGACCTGAGTTCAAACCCCAGCACCACGTACACAACTAAGTGTTGGAGCAACTAAGGTCATGTGAAAAACTAAATAAAGCTGTTTCTCTCTCTCTCTGTCTCTCTCACTGTCCCTCTCTCTTTAAAAAAAAAAATCCTTCAGTGATTCTTCTCTTCAGGTTGATTAAAATCCCAAATCAACATGCTGATTTCATTTCCTTTCAACAGATAACCCAGCCTGGGATCATTGGATCTTATGGTAGTTCTATGTTTAATTTTGGCAGGAACCTCCATACTGTTTTCCATAGTGGCTGTACTAACTAACATTCCCACCAGTTTTCTCCACATTCTCACCAGCACTTCTTATCTTTTTGACTTTTGGACAACAGTCATTTTAACTGGGATGAGATGTACTCATTGTGGTTTTGATTTGTAGTTCCCTGATGATTAGTGATGTTGAACATGTTTTTTTTCATAAACCCATTGGCCATTTCTACAACATTTTTTGAGAAATACCTGTTTATGTCTATTGTCCATGTTTTAATTGGATAAATTGTTTTTTAATGAGTTCCTTAAATATCCGTATATTTACCCCTTGTCAGATATATAGCTTGCAAATATTTTCTTCCATTCTTTTTATTTTTTTAAGAGAGAGGGCCAATGAGAGAAGAGACAAGGAGAGAATCAATTTTATTTAGTTTTTCATGTGGCTCTCGATGCTCTGTCACTTCGTTGTGCACCTGGTGCTAGGGTTTGAACCTGCATCTTCATGCATGCCAGGCAAGTGCCATACCCGCTGAGCCACCACTCCAGCCCCTTTCTTCCATTCCTTAAGCTGTCTCTTCACTCTATTGTTTCTTTTGCTGTGCAGAAGATTTATGGTTTCATTTGTGTATTTTGCTTTTGTTTCCTGTGTTTTCAAGGTCTTACTCAAAAATTCATTTCCAATGTCCTGAAGTGTCTCCCACATATTTTCTTCTTCTAGTTTCACAGGTTCAGGTCTTACATTTAAGTCTATAATGCATTTTGAGTTATAAAATCTTTCCTTTTTTTAGAAAGTAAAATTAATCTGAAGCAGGATACAACTATTCATATTATCCTATTTGAAATTGTTTCTTTTTTTGTTTCCTTAAACAATCCAGTAATTTTTTAAAAATCTAAGATTTAATGCCTTGTATTCCCTAATACCTTCATTCATATGTGTGAAATGGTTAAATTTGTGACTTGATTTTTATTCCTCAGCAATGTAACAATTCTTAAAGGACTAGCAGCTTATGTCTCTCACTGCTTTGTTCTCATTTTCCAGTATAGTTACACTACATTGTAGGTGCACAGTTAAAGGTCAAGTGAGTAAATGAAGGAATGATAAAGTTATGTTGATCTATTATAGCTTTTTATTTGATAAGCATTGATGTTCTGATTAACACAGGGATCCCAAGGATGGATGGATGGATGGATGGATGGATGGATGGATAGATAGATAGATCCTCAACTAAGAATAAAATCTGTTTTCAATGTTTTTTTAAATGTTTAAAATATTCTTGATTCTCTGAAGTTCTGTCTTTGTCCTATGGAATTCTAAAATCAGTGGAAGGAAAAGAGCTACTTAAATGTTGATATTTAGGATTTCAGCAATGGTTTTCAGCATTATAGCTTAAAGAATATTTTCACCTACCCAGTTCCTCATCAGAGCTTAGGAAATTGGAGTAAACTACCAATACTATTTTGTCAGTGCTGTATGTACTCACACAGCCATTTGGCTTAACAAATAGATCAAGGTTTCTGTTAATAACTTACCCGAAAATGTTTTATGAATTATGACATAATATCTTTGAGATTTTTCTATATAAATTTAAAAATGGGTCTCAGGGAAAAAAACTGTCAATATCAACTTTTATAAATAGGAGCATTTAGTATTATTGAGTGAGTCTCAAAACAGAACTCAAGCTTTTATAACTCCTTGCCATTAAAATTGACTATGCTTGAACCTGCTTATATTTTCAGCCAGAATTACAATTTTTTTTCTAATCACTACAGAACTTCAATCCGTCTTTTTAGGCATCAAGCAATGTTTTCTTCGTGTACTAGTTTGAGAACACTAACCCAGCTATGTGTCCCTTACTATAAATAACATACAATATACTGGGAACTCTGCAGGCTGTTTGCTTGCTTCTTTTGTTTTGTTTTGTTTTGCTTTGTTTTTGTTTTGTGTGGTGGTCCTGGGTGTCAAACTCAGACTACATTTGTTCCTTCTGGACAGTGGTTAAATAGGTACTGGTGGTACTACCCATAAAAATGCAACTTACTGACTATAAGACCCTGAGAAAGTTATATATCTACTTAGAACTCCAGTTTTATCACATGAGTTTACACTAGATGACCTTCAAAGCTCTTCCGCTCTGAAATTCTCTAATTTCAATGAAGTACCATTAAGTGGTTTGTAAGTTACTGATATGTATCTACCCATTTCACGTTACATGTATTGTGCTTTTAATATGTTTAAGTTCAAATTTGCAAACCAGGTTCAATGAAACATCTGTAATCCCAGCTCCTCAGGAGATTGAAACAGGAGGATCACAGGTTCAAGACCAGCCTGGGCAACTTAGCAAGACCTTGTCTCAAACTTTGAAAAGGCCTGGGAATATATCTCAGTGGTAGAGCACCCCTAGGTTTAATCCCCAGGCCGGAGGGTGAAAATTTTTCAATTTTGCTATATCTTCTTATCTATTGAAAGAAAATACCTGTATTTCATTCATAGGGTATTTTGATCATTTTTGTTTTAAGTTAAATTGTTTTACCAATGTATTCCTAAAATGGCAGCTCTTAATCAAACACAGTTTTGCCCTCCAAAAGACATTTGATAATGTCCCACTAGGGGCTGTTGCTGGCATCTGGTAGCTCAAAGTTGCTGCTAAACATCTTCAGTGCATAGGACAGCCTTTTCTTTATAAGAATTGCCAATCCTAAAATGTCAAAATTGCAGAGATGGAGAACTTCTGTTCAAAACAGGCATTTTATATACCAGGATAGTCTTAGGAATGTTACATTTAAAGTAACATTTTAAATCTTGAGTTTATTCTTCAGGTTCTGAGGGATGATACCCACTTGACACTAGTATGTCAATTTTTAGAATTAACAAAAATCAAAGAGAAATATGTTAACTTAGAAATGTATAGAATTAGGAGGCAATTGATTTTACATAGAAAATATTTAAAATTAGACTTCTAGAATCAGTATAATTTAATAAAGAAATTTTAATACTAAGTAGCAGTCCTCAAAATACTTAAACTAAAAGATTATCTTTATGTAAATTACAGAAGTATAATCAGGTATTTTCAATATCTATTCAGTTAATATTTATTGAGCTACCTGCTGTGTACCAGACACTATTTTTAGATGATATGAATACAATAGTAGTCAAAATGCAAAATTCTCCACAGAACTCAGATTCTAATGCTATCAGAAGAGAAATTAAGCAAACTGCTGTCTTGTTTTTTCCAGCTAAAAGTTTAAAACCTAAAATCAAGTCCTCTGTCATTTCATTTTATCATTGTAATTATGTATGTTCTCTGTTCTGGTAGCTTGATGTTTTTCTAAGCCAAGTCACGATAGACAATTTTTACTCTTCTGAGACAGATTAAAAATAAAGTCCTCCTTCCAAAATAAGAGAATTGCTTTGGGCAGACTCTTAAGCTTGTGCCTCTTGGCAAACAGCAAAGGGAAACAAATCATGGACTGCTAACACTGCTCTTCCTGTCCCCTGGAGGCATGTGACTGCAATGAAGGCTCTAGAACCAGGGTGCTGTAGAGGGAACTTAGGAACTCAGAACACTGACCACAGAGCCCTCCTCAGCTGCTCTCAATTCTGCGCCTAATGTATAAGTCTGTCTCATCCATATCCACTAGTATTTGGTAATCTAAGATGGTATATATTTTTAGATCAGTTTTTCTCCACAATAAGGAGAGAGATTATTTTACTCTTTTCCTAATAATGAAGAAAGATACCTTGACCGTGGTGGTAGCTTGGTTTTAGAACTATCCACCTTATTAACTTTATTGAAATTTAATTGCTAGAACAGCATATATTATTCTGAGAGCAGCTCAGCATATTTTTGTTGTAAGAGTGGAAGAGCTTGCAGTGCTCTTTGCTTTGTTTTGTTTTCTTATCCGGAACCCTCACTTCCTGTTGACTGGCAAAATCTCAACGGAAGCAGTCCCTGGGGCAACAGCAATCTTCAGACTGCTTTCTGCCATAACTCTTGTACTTATATTGGTTTCTTAAAACCCACGAATGATTCCCCTGAGCCTGCAGCTTCATTACACTTCTTGGATTTTTTTCATTTAATTATTAAAGTCTAGTATGTTGAGTTTAGCTGTGTGTAATGAAGTGTATCACCTACTTTTGAAACTTTAAATTGATTAAGCAGTTTTATTTGAAACTCTTTCCTCGATAATATGATTTTTTAAAAAGTGTGACCTACAATTAATAGCATTTTGGAGTTGATGAATTCCATAGAAGTAGAACATCAGTAGGCCCAAATGAAGAACAGGAAGGAAAAATTTCTAAACAAAGGCATTAAAGTATGTTGCAAGGTAACCAGTGAGTGATCAAGCCAAGACCAATGTAGGCCAAATGGAGAGGCGACTACCTCCACAGCAAAACGCTGTTCAGAGTACAGCCCCGATCCTCTCTTTGCAGGGTCTTATAAAGGCAAAAAGCATATCCTCCTAGGCACTGGGGTGTCTGTAGGTGCACAAAGCACGCTCATTTACAGAAGCCAAAGAATGCAGTTACATCAATCACATTGTGGAACAAGAACAATCGCATCCTGGTTGCCAATGCCTACAGGACATTCTGTAAGACTCACAGCACCTTGGGGCTCACAATACCTAGGAGCCTACAATACCTTGGGACTTTCCATACTCAGCTAGAGTGCAAAACTAGAGTCTCTTAGGCTAAATGCCTTGTCATAAGTAGGAAAGCACAAACCTTTTGAAAGGCAATTAGATGAACCAGAAGTCCTGTAAGGAAGCAATTAAAAGTAAGCCTTTAAAGATTATGTAAGAAGGACTTAACTAACAGGCTAAGAAAGTTGCCAGAATAACCTGAAAGTTTCATCCAATAAGCTAGATTGGAGAATTTCTATAGTTTTCGTTCTGTAAAAAGAAGAACATCTCTGAACTTGTTCTGCCATATTCTTTTTATCCTTAAACATACTTTTTGCTGATAAAGTACCACAATTATTTTCAATGAAGTTTTTGAGCTTTTGTAATTTTTTTGTTGATCTAATTTGCTGTCCCTTAATTAAACCTGTATTCCTCTAAGTAGTCTTTCCATCCTTCCAGTTGGCTCTTTTGTTGACTGTGTCCCATTGCAGTTAGTAGTGAAGAATCTGGCTTCTTTTAGCATCTCTTTTTCTGCTGTAAGGACAGAATGGTGAATTTCAAAAGCAAGGCATTACTATGTAAGGAATCTATGAGAATTTTCAGACTGCTCTTATAATTTCAAAAGAAGAATGTTAAAAAATCTAAAAGTGCATGGGTAAATTAGCATTCCTATTAGGTAAACTAATGACATTAGATTTCTTAGCAGTGAAATTTTTTCAACTACTTTCAAGTATGACAGACATAAGTTTGTACTTTTGTAAGTCTTCTGAGACTGAAATTGAATGAGATTTTCACTCAGTGTAGAATGCTGAACTTGGTGATTATTCTCATTACATTTATTTAGTTACTTATTTACTGTAGTGGTGAGAATTGAACCCAGCGTCTCATGCTTGCTATGCAAGTGCTGTACCAATGAGCTACAACCCTTTCCTCTCGTTAAGTTCTTTAAGTTGGGAGCCCACCTACATGAGGTTGGGGTTTATGCAGAGTAGAGAAGATGTGATCATAGAATAAGGATTTTCATGCAGGGAAATGAGATTTGTATTATCAGTCTAAGAACAAGAGCCTTCATTACACTAATCTCAAGCAATGAAACTGGTAATTCTGAACTCGGTATAGCTTTAGTGACCTCAGCAGCAGGCACTGCAGAAAGTTCGTTCTGATCTGTGATCAATATGAACTGGTGACTTAATCCAGAGTATTCTACTCTGGGTCTTTTAACTACTATGTCACTTTTATCCATAACTTTGACCAGCATGTCTGTTTTTGGCTCAGGCTCCATCTCCTTTGACACCCTCAACTTCATAGCTATTTTCCAGACATTACTGAATTATTTTTCCCTTCCAAATTGAAATTCCATAAATAAGAACAATAGGCTCAACTCAAATTTCATGCGGGGACCCATTATAATTGCTAACCAGGTTAAGGACATAAGGACCTATTCCTTAGGTTAGGTGCCGACACCTCACCAACTGACAGTCTACACAATAGGGCCGTCTAGGTCACCCCCTCAGCAAAAGCTAGGAACATTGTTGACATGACTCCTGAAGCAACTACTTGGTGAATTACCTAATGATACATTTATTGGGGATGATCCACCCATTTTTTGTCCTTTCAGATTTAATGGTATTTTGCCCAAGCAATATTTTCTATCTAATATTCAAAAACAAAAATGTAAAATATTATAGTTTCTCGAGTTAAATTATGTTAAATTATTTTAAAATATAAGAAAAATCTTCCCCTTTTTTGATGTGAAAGGAATGAATGTAACCTATACATTTTTTTAGAGAGAGAATAGTGAGAAGGAGAGAGAAAGAGAGAATCAATTTGATTTAGTTTTTCATATGGCTTTTGTTGCTCCGAGACTTCGTTGTGTACATGGTACTGGGGTTTGAACTCACTTACTCGCACCTGCCAGACAAGCACTGTAACTGCTGAGCCACCGCTCCAGCCCACCTGTACAGTTTTATTGTCATAGTTGAACTGTTTTATCATGGTTGTTTTTTTCCATAATATAGCATTTGACCCTGTATTTTAAAAAGTACAATAGTAAAAAGGTTTTATGTCTGAGTAGATACGCGGTGAGAACACCATTTTGATAGTTTACCAAGTCACATCAGGCACTTGCCTGCCACCATGGCTTGATGTGGTAGGTGTTCATTAGCTATTCCTTTAATCAACTGAAAAAGGCTGTCTTTGCAAAAACAAGCTCAAACTGCAGCAAGCATATATATTCTATCAAGGGCTACAGTCACTGTCACCTAGGATTCAAGTCATAAATATCAGTGCTCCCACAGTGATAAATTCACCAGTGACTAGAAAATAGTTAGGTGGGACTTCACAACTTGAAGACCATGAAATCCAAGAGCATCCACCCACCCCTACATATATGCAAACAAAACTTTCATTTGAAATAGTTATTAATAACAATATTAATATAATATAATCAATGATACCAATTGTGTAATTTATATATAATTATTATTACTATTTCAGGCAGAAATCCATAAATAAAAAATGAGTAAGGAGCACTACTTATTGTCATTTCACCAAAAAAGAAAATGATTGGAATTAATAAAATTAGTCAATGAAAAAACATGTATATATTGGGCATTTATTTATTATGATTCTGCAGTTCAAACCCAGGGCTTGGTGCATGCCCGACAAGCAACTCTACCATAGAGCCACACCCCCAGCTTGCTATAATGAGCATTTAAATAATGCATATTGAAAAATGATGTTCCAAATGGAATTTATCAGGGTTAACATGACTCATTCAATTAAAACAGACTGGTTTGTGGTCATATGTAAGGAAGACAGATGACAGCCTTGTAAATATATTTAAATGGTATGTGTATTTCTCACAACTTTGAGGAAAGAAAATTCAATGAGAATGAGTCTTGATACATTTTTCCCTTGCAGAATTTTTTAGGCTGATACAGAATTTTGCAAAGGCATGTTTCAGAATTGTTTTCCCTTTTGAGGGACTTAACAGATACACATTAGCGGCTATAGTCTGAACAAGAACAAGGAGAGAGAAAAAAACCCACAGAACTAAAAGTCTGAGATAGTTAAATTATCTTCAGTAGAGTCTTAAGAAAATGAAGATTTGTCTAGGCTCCTATTTCATTTTGAAAGAAAACTGTCATGTTCTCAGAATCAATTTTAATGTATAATATTTTTTCAGATGTGACTGCCATGGTGTAAATTAATCTGGTGCTACTTGTGGACTGACTATAACCAGTATTACAGCAGAATTTGGCACATTGGCACCGAAAAACTACACAGCAATTGCATGTATAAAGACTCATGCAATAATTAATTGGTAATGTGTTAGGTAGTTTTATTTTCCATTTTTATTATGGAAGAGTAAATCACAGATTATTCAGTAAAAAGGCACAAATAAAGGGAAGTTTGAAATTAAGCCATAATGATAAAACCAGGCCAAAATTAACTTAATACTAGCTTTTTACCCTTAGAGGAGCCTGGCTTAAAAGAATGTCAGCACCACATTGAGTAAAAACTATAGCAAGAAGGCATAAATTTATTATGAGAAAGGTTAAATGAAATCACACATTCATTACTGGAGCAAAAGATACAGGCAAGCTGGGTTTAATATAACCATCTTTTTAAATTTGTTTTAGTTATATATAATATTAGGGTTCATTTTGACATAATTATACAAGCATGGAATATAATTTGCTCTGATTCAGTCCCCAGAACTTCCCCTGTCCCTTCCCTCCTCCCTCTTCCTGTTCCCTTTCCTCTACTCTATTGATCTTTCTTCTGATTATAATTTGTCTTTTTATAAAGAGAGAGGGACAGTGAGAGAAAGAGAGAGGGAGAATCAATTTTATTTTTGTTTTTCATGTGGCTTTTGTTGTTCCAGCATTTTGTTGTGTACCTGGTGCTGGGGTTCGAAACTGTGTCTTCACACATACCAGGCAAGCTCGTAACCACTGAGACACCACTGAGACACCCCTCCTGCCCCTGTTTTTTTCTGTTTTGTTGTTGTTGTTGTTGTTGTTGTTTGTTTTTTAAATTAGTGCATCATCTTCCTTTGACATGGTCTAGCTACACTCTTGATTGCAGCACAGAGTCAGCTGGTTAAGTTAGCACATTCAAGACTACAGTCTATACCTGGTTAATCCAAAGTAGGGCAGCTAGTTTCATTTTATTATGAGCTTGCTTCTTGTACTGATTTCACATGTTTTGCCATGTAACACTTCTAAGTTCAAAGAAAGCACTTTGGGGGCTGGAGCAGTGGCTCAGCAGTTACGACGCTTCCCTGGCATGCATGAGGACGTGGGTTTGAACCTCAGCAGCACATACACAACGCAGTGTCAGAGCAATGAAAGCCACTTGAAAAACTAAAGAAAATTATTGATTCTCTCTTTCTGTCTTTTAAAAAGAAAACACTTTGGTTTCCACACATCCTGTGTGAATCTCAGTGTCATGTTCTGCTCTCAGACTTCTTGGGTTCCACTACAAATACTGCTGGCGTTTAAAACCCCTAAAAGCCCACCTTTAATAGTCATACATAGTAAGATTTTGGCAATGATTTAAGCAAAAGACTGAAACACTAATGTCATATTGTTTTGACAACTTGGCAAGTTTTGCAAAACTTACTATTTTAGGATTTCCATCTGTTTGAATTAGAATCTGTTAGATATAATTCTGATAAAATTCTAGTTTTCGTTGGTTTATCAAAATATTTTTATTATGGCTGTTTAAGTTTCTTCACCTGCCTTCAGTAGGCAGATTTAAAAAAGAAAATCTTACATTTGGTTCAACATTGATGAGTCTTTAGTCATTCTGCATAGATTGAAATTTTCTCTTTAGTGAAGTGTTTTATTTTAATATAAAATATTCTTTATGGGTTGGGGTCTGGATTTTTTAAATTCAGAGGTACTTACCTCAGCTGAAACTGATAGAAAACATGTTTCTTAGAAATGCCCAGGACCATTTCTCAAACAGTTATGCCAGCTGCACAAACTTAGACACTGACTGCTAAGAATCAAGTAGTAAGATAAAACACGCCAAAATCTTACCAAAATTGAATTGGTTGAATCATTTAACTTGTAAATCACCTAACAAGGAAAACATCTCTAGTTTATAATGGATAAGAACTCTGTATCACTATTAGCTTAGCTCAGATCATGGTTAAAACTGTTCTTTTAATGAAATAAGAATGGGAACAACTTGAAACATGAAAAAAATAAAACATGAACTTCAGAAACATGAAGTATATATGGTAGGCAAGATTTTTAAAATGTAAAGATTTAGTGATGAAATAAATTATACTAACTTTGGTTAGAAATTCTGTCTTCTGATAGAAAAAGAAAAATGCTAGAAAATTCAATGCATAAGAAAAAATACTAGGAATATGAAACATTTTTTGTTTGATAAAATATCTTCCTATAAGTAATCTTTCATAGTTTTAAAGAACACATAAGCAAATATTAAAATATTTAGTATTAGGGCTGGAGCGGTGGCTCAGCGATTACAGTGCTTGCCTGGCATGGACAAGTACACGAGTTCAAACCCCAGCACCCATGTACACAACTAAGTGTCAGAGCAATGAAAGCCATGTAAAAAACTCAATAAAAATTGATTCTCTCTGTCTCTCTCTCTCTCTCTCTCACTGTCCTTCTCTCTTTAAAAAAATATTTAATATTAAAAATCTTGTTTTTTAATGCTCGATAACTCTGTGTGTGTGTGTGTGTGTGTGTGTGTGTGTGTGTGTGTGTATGTATGTGTCTCTTTCCAGGGCTCAAAACCAGGGCCTTGTACATGCTACTCAAATGATCTGCCACTGAGCTATAACCCCAACCCTCAATAGCTGTTTGCTTGAGATCTAATATAAAGTTATAAACATATACATGCCTTGAGTCCAAAAATTTTGTTCCCTGTTGCTTTCTTATATGCTTACTCAGTTTTCCAAACTTTTTAATATACCTGCCTTTTTACTCCCTCAGTAACCGTGTGGAAGCATGGACAAGAGATGTTCCTTTCTTACTCAGACAAGAAGGCAGGCCTATGGTTAATCTTATCCCCAACAAGACTAAGGAAAGAGTGATGGAAGCAGACTGGAAGAATACAGACAGAGCAATAAATTGGTTAAGAAAGGAAGCAATTAATTACACTAAACCATTTGTTCTTTATTTGGGATTAAATTTACCACACCCTTACCCTTCACCGTCTTCAGGTGAAAACTTTGGATCTTCAACGTTTCGTACTTCTCTTTATTGGCTTAAAAAAGTAAGTACCTTATGTGTGTTTAAAAGCAGAAATTAGCATTATATCTGTAGCTTATTGGTTTTAGCTCATTGTTTCTATATCACTTTTAAATAAAAATTTGAAAATCTTATATTTAAACTTGACATTAACTGGCTTGATGAAAACTACAAGAACAAGGTTGGGGCCATGGCTGAGCAGTACAGCACTTACATAGCACATGTGAGGCCCTGGGTTTGATACTTAGTACCACGTAAAAATAAAATTTTTTAAAACTCAGAAACCTACTTCTGTGTGTAATACTTATATAAAAAGAGAAATAGGGGAGGGGGGGCTGGAGCAGTGGCTCATTGGTATCACACTTGCCTAGCACGTGCAAGGACCCAGATTTGAACCCCAGCACCATATACACAACTACGTGTTGTAAAAACAAACAAGAGGTGAAAAAAATAAATAAAATTGATTCTCTCAGGGCTGGAGCTGTGGCTCAGCGGTTTCGTCGCTTGCCTGCCAAACTTGAGGACCTGGGTTCAAACCCCAGCACCATGTACACAACTAAGTATTGGAGCAATGAAGGCCATATGGAAAACTAAATAAAGTTGTTTCTCTCTTTCTCTGTCTCTCTCACTGTCCCTCTCTCTTTAAAAAAAAAATTGATTCTCCCTTTCTCTCTATCTGGAAAAGAAGAGAGAGGGGGGGAATCTGCAAGATGCAATGGCACACACCTTAATCCCAGCGACTTGAGAGGCTGAGGCAGGAGGATTGCAAGTTCAAAGCCAGCCTCAGCAACTTAGCACAGTCCTAAGCAACTTAGTGAGACCCTGTCTTAAAATATAAAAAGGGCTGGGGATATGGCTCAGTGGTAAAGCACCCCTGGGTTCAATCTCTAGTACAAAAAATGAAGAGAGAGAGAGAAACCAAAGGACGTTTGGACATTCTCTTGGGAGTATAAGCAGTCCTCATTTTGCACAGTTCAGGATAGGAAAAATGACCATGTAGTCTAACTCTATGCAATGATCTTAACTTTCAATGCCAAAAAAGACTATTTCTCTTAAAGTTTTAAAAACATTTGTCAGAACATGTAAAATGCTCTTATTTTTGTTATAAATAGAAACTGAAAAATAGTAAACCTATTAAGTACACTGTAATGATGATAATAGAAACATTAATAAAATATATTTATTTGGGTTTTTGTTTTAAAAAAACAACTTATTGAGAGAGTTAGAACAATGCTTATCTTCTTGTGGTATAGCATGATATAGAGCAAGTATCCTATCTATGATGGTTTTTTAAATTTGAATCACCTCCAATATTTTACTTTTTGTACCTTCAATGTCATGATATACCTCCAAGTGTTCCTTTAACATGAATATATTTACCAATGTTAACCTTCTCTGGGACGTGTTTATCCATTTCAAAATGACCTTCCTCATTTACGTCAATTAGTATTCCTTCACTTCCTCTAGCTACACATAGAGAGTCTCTGGAATGGTGGCAATGTCCACATTCCCGGGTCAGCCATTTCTCCTACAATTTCATTTATATTTGATAGGAATTTCACTTCTTTACTGAAGATTCATTATTGTTGACCACTTAGTCTTTTGATTATCCATTCTTGTAAAGTGTCACATGGATTCATCCCTGGGAGACAAGGAGAAGGCCCAAGTACACCCTTAGCTCACTGTACATGTACTGAATAACCAATCCCTGTTGTACTTGGAAAGAAACATGATTCTGAAAGCTATGTATATCTGTTATTACACAGTGAATTGTAGACTAAAGCGGTAGCAGCACATGGGTATGAAGGTTTGTAACTTATGCAGTTACTCAGTTAATATACATTGGTTACTGAAATTTGAATCCTGTTGTTGGGGAGTTCAATTAAACTATGCTAATTGAAATTCATGCATATTAGTACTATATGAAGCAAGGAGTACCTTTATTTTGAAATGTGTAGATTAGGTTACTTTAAAAGCTCTAATCAGAAATTCTGCTTACTGTACCATGTTTTATTTATTTATTTTGGTTTTATTGTTTTGTTTTGTTTTTTGGTACTGGGGATAGAAAACAGGGATGATTTACCACCGAGCTACATCCCCAGTCCTTTTTATTTTTTATTTTGAGACAGGATCTTGCTAAGTTGCATAATGACTTACTAAATTGCTGAGACTGGCCTCAGACTTGTGAGCCTGCTGCTTCACCTTCCTGAGTTGCTGGGATTACAGGTGTATGCTACCACACCCCAACTAAGAACCCTGTTTTAAAGGAATTAATGTCAGATTTAGACATTTCATATTTTCTTAAAAAATTCTAAGTGATTCCATTTTCAAAACTATGACTAGATTTAGAAAAATTAGTTAAATAAAATTTAATTAAATAGTAAGTAGATGTTTGAACTTTTTGAAAGTTACTTAACTAAAAGATGTGTATGAATTAAAATTTAGTCTTAATTGCTTTTGCCAACACTTATATATATTAAAAAGTTGTATTTGTTTTTAACAAAGATTTGACTATCTCATTAGATTTTGGCAATTTTACTAGTGAATTATGCAGGGGAAAGAATCTAGATTCTTAAGTTATCAATTCTGAAGTTTTGCATTGGTCACACAACTATATATTAAAGTGGCTGGACACTTTTCTGGATTACAATACTGTCTAATATAGCTAACATCACTCATTGACATACATAATTCTAAAATAATTTTTCACAGCTGTCTCACTATATATCCACATATTGATATATACCTTTTTATGTTACTGGGAATACAGGTTGAGCTTCCCTAATATAACAATCCAAAGTCTGAAATGGTCCAAAATCTGAATCTTTTTGAGTGCCAGCATAAACACCATAGATAGAAAATTCCACAATGATTTCATGATGGGTCACAATCAAAACTCAGGTACAGCTGGGTGTGGTTGCACATGACTGTAATCTCAGCAGTTCAGGAGACTGAGGCAGGAAGATCACAAATTCAAAGCCAACCTCAGCAACTTAGTGAAGCCCTGAGCAATTTCGTGAGACCATATCTCAAAAATAAATAAATAAATAAATAAGGGCTGGAAATGTGGCTCAGTGGTTGAGTGCACCTGGGTCCAATCCCTAGTAACCCAAAAGAAAAAAACTAAAGTGCACTAAATATCATATAAAAATTACCTTCAGCCTATGTGTATACGATGTATAATGAAACATAAATGATTTTAACTTTGTGTTTAGACTTCGGTCCTATCCCCCAAGATATTATGTAAGTGCAGATATTTCACCATCTGAAAAATATCTGAGATTTCAAACACTTCTGGTCCCAAATATTTCAGATAAGTGATAATTAACCTTTATTAACAGTTAGTTCCAATTATATGTACTTTATTATTTTCTTTACACACTTTGCCACATTATTTTCTACTATTCTAAGTACTTTAAGTCTTGTCTAGTTCACTGTACTTAACTTATTGGAAGAAAGGACTATTACTACTTTGCTAGCATAACTAAGTTTTTTCTCCCCTTTTTAGGTATCACATGATGCCATCAAAATCCCCAAGTGGTTGCCTCTGTCAGAAATGCACCCTGTAGATTATTACTCTTCCTATACAAAAAACTGCACAGGGAAGTTTACAGACAAAGAAATTAAGAATATTAGAGCATTTTATTATGCTATGTGTGCTGAGACAGATGCCATGCTAGGTAAGTGGTATAATTAATAAGCAAATACTTGCAAAAAAAGTATAATATTTTTCCAACAAACTATAATCATACTGTTTGGGACCTGCATGAACATCTTCATATATTTCTTAGAACAGCTGCTTAAATACTTCAGACTTCGAACTCTAATAATCTTGACATATAAAAATTGGATCACATGTATTAATAGTAAGAAGCTCTTTCTAATTATTCATAAATTCTCAGATTTGTTGATACATGAAGGGTCACAGAAGTCTATTATCTGATAGAAACAACACTTTTTACTAATTTAAATAGGAATAAGCATTCAGTTGAACATAGGTGCACATGTGAGAGGTAATTAATTGTAAGATAGTTCAGGTTCTAAGAGATGAGAAATTTACTTGCTGAGACTTGTGACTTCCAGACTTGTAATACCTGCAAAACAAATCCATTCTCCCTAGACTCTTTTTTGGCTTCACTGAAGCTGAAAGTAGTTTCTCTATGTATATTCTGAACCAGAATCATACTGAATTTCCTGCTTTCATTCAGGCTCAAGTGTGGCTGAAAACCAAAGAGTTTTGCCTATTTACTCTAAAGTTATGGCTGTTTCCAATCATTCTGTAGAGAAGTCCTGGTTTGTTTGTTTGTTTGTTTTGCTATTTCTATAGTAAAAGTTATTTTCATAACAGCATGTCATTTGTTTGGCTTCACTTGGAAGTGAAGCATAACTGCATTAGTGAAATGTGGTTAGCACTTCTGTACAGGAAGAATGGAAACTTGCCATGTGAATGGTGGGAGAAAGGACATTTGACACAGAAGAAGAGTGTGCATGGAGGAAACCATGTGTAAAGTAATGTGGTGTGCTCAGAGAATTCTAAGCAGTTGAGGGTTGTTGCAAGGTAAAGGTTTAGCAGGTAGCTGAGGGTGCTGAAGCTGGAAAGCAGACAGGGGCCTTGCATAATTGTGCTAAGGATAGACACTGAAAACCTGCAGAAAGGTTTTACGCAGGAATGTGATGTGATTAGATGATCAGGTAGTTTAGAAAGATAGCCAACAGAGTGATGCAAGAGACACTGTGGAGGGGAAAGAGAAGTGGAGACAAGATGAACTGGGAAGCAATATTCCGTTTGTCCAGTTGAAAGATCATGAAGGTCTCAACTCCATGAATAACTCTTTTTTTTTTTTTTTAAGAGAGAGAGGGTCAGTGAGAGAGAGAGGATGAGAGAATCAATTTTTATTTGATTTTTCATGTAGTGTTTGTTGCTCCAACACTTTGTGTCTATGTGGTGCTGGGGTTTGAACCCACATCCCTGCACATGCCAGGCAAGCGCCGTAACCACTGAGCCACCGCTCCAGCTCCCGTGAATAACTCCATAGGGCATTGAGTCTCAATTCTGACTGGATCTCAAACTCTGTAGGTTTTTAAATAATGTGAACCTCTGTAGACCAGATTTAGGAACTGCCAAAATAGAAATGTCTCTTATCTCTGGATTATACCTTATTGTGATTCTCTTAATTACAATGAGAAGGAAGTTTCATGACACTAAGAGATGGGGACTGGTCACAGGTGTTTTACTGTCCAGTTATTCCCTATCCAAGAATATGCTAAATCATTCTCATATACCACCTGCACTTCTTCAGGGGTCAGATTTCTAAAACCCTCTGCCAATTCATTAACATGAATGGTGACTGCTCAGAAGTTGAGGAGAAAAGATAATAGGGAAGAGGAGTTCTAATTGCTCTTACCACCTCCTCTTGTACAAAACATATAGGTCAGTGGTGATGCCAATCTTTGTGTCATCTGAGATGTGTACAGTGCTGACACTGACTTGCCTGACTTCTTATTCGAGGCACTAAGGGGAAGACATTCCTTCCCTGTTCTCTTATAGAAATATAGAAAGCAGGTCAGCATGATCTCCAGATAAAGAAGTTTTGAGGGGAGTTCCTATGGATATTATATTTCCTCCTTCCTTTCTCTAGTCTATCATCTGAGGAGTATGCAAGAAACTTTTGATAATATTGAAATGTTAAGAAACATCCTTTTATAGAAGCAATATAAGGTAGAGTTATTATAAGTATGTGATAGACTAAAACATGAACTAAAAACGGATTACTAGATTTATCTCAATTTTGTTGCAGGTGAAATTATTTCGACTCTTCACCAGTTAGATCTTCTTCGGAAAACTATTGTCATATACACTTCAGACCATGGAGAGCTGGCCATGGAACATCGACAGTTTTATAAAATGAGTATGTATGAAGCCAGTGCCCATGTTCCACTTTTGATGATGGGACCAGGAATTAAGGCCAACCAACCAGTATCAAATGTGGTTTCTCTTGTGGATATTTACCCTACTATGCTTGGTGAGTAATGTGATTCTGTATCTCTTTATCTGTAATAATGCTGGAGAATAAACAGACAAGGTAGTTAGAAGTTTTAACCTTGAACAACTCATTTAACTGTGAGTCAAATTCATACTTTAAAAATAAGGATAATATTCCTCAAGTTTGTGTGGCCTTCACTCACTTTAGTTTTTTTCAAAAGATTCACAATCAGGATATGACTGTAAAGTAATATATTCGGGTTTGTTCTTTATAGGTGATTCTCTATCACATCCCTAAAATGTGAGCGTTTCCTTTCTGGATTATTCTATCCACTTTGAGACTAACTTTTTCAATGTTAGAAAAGTCTCTTAATCTGATACTGTGAATATCTCTCTCCTCACACTCTTTGGATAGTTTTGTACTATTTGCTTTACTAACTTCTTAACATCTACAGGGGTAACTACAGAGCTAGAATAACAATATTTGGATTGAGATAGCAGTTTTCCTTAATAATGACATCATCAAATTAAAAGGAAATTATTATAGAACTGTTTCTAATTTACCAGAGTACTTTTAACTCATTTACCACTTAAATACTATAATTTCTCTGTTCTAAGGTACTATCAATTGCAAAAAACACTATCATTTCATAAATTTTGTTGAAATAAAAGATAACACATTTCTCTAATTTGAGAAATGTTAAAGCATGGAAGAAACATGCATCTTAAAAATCAAAGAAATAGTGCCTGGAGCCGTGGCTCAGCTTTTGGAGCACTTGCCTGGCATAAGCAAGGACTAGGATTTGAACCCCAGCACCACATACACAACTAAGTGTCGGAGAAACAAAGGCCAGATGAAAATATAAATAAAACTGATTCTCTCTTTCTCTCTCTCTCTCTCTCCCTCTTTAAAAAAAAAATGAAGAACTAAAAGTTGCTTTTATCTTCCTTCTAGTAGTCTTGCCCTTTATTTAACTAGATTTCTTTAGAGATAATTTAAATCAGTACCCTTCCTTTGTCTCTTTTATTTCACATCACTTCTTGAATGCCTGAGCATCTTTCTAGTTTTTTGAATCTTTAATCTCTCAGTTGCTTAGTCATTTGCTGGTTTCCTTTTATCCCAAAGCAATCATTATACTGAGCCATATCTTCTCCACTTTCTCGCCCCATCAATTCCCAGATCCCTGTTTCCCTCACTTCCATTTTTTTAAGAAATATATATATTTAATTTTGTGACTTGTGGTGCTGGGGATCAAATCCAAGGATTTGTGCATGTTAGGTAAGCATTCTTATCACTGAGCTCCATCCACAGCCCAACTGTGCATATTTCTGTATGTCTGTCTTATCTTCTTTCTTTTTTTTTTTTAAGAGAGAGGGATAGAGAGAGAGAAAGAAAGAATTAGTTTTATTTAGTTTCTCATCTGGTTTTTGTTTCTCCAACACTTAGTTGTGTATGCAGAGCTGGGGTTCGAACCCAGGTCCTTTTGCATGTCAGGCAACCACTTTAACTGCTGAGCCACCACTCCAGCCCGTCTTATCTTCTGTACAATCTTATGAATATATGCTGAGACTGGCATTTCTTTACAGTTCCTTCCCCTAATTTTTGTTCATGTAGAACTCATTCACAAAGAATATCCTCTTTAGGTCATCATATTTGCTTGACTTTTTTTTTCCTTCTTTTGAAGAGTGAGAGAGAGTGAGTGAGAAAGAGAGAGAATGAGAGAGTCAGTCTTCATTTTCTCACTTGGTCTGCTTTTTGTTCCTCAGGCACCTAGTTATGTATGTGTTACTGGGATTCAAACTGGGTCCTTGGGCATGCCTGGCAAGCACTCCACCACTGAGTCACCTCTCCAGCCCATTTGCTTGACTTTTTAACTTTGTTCTCTTTTCTTGAAGTACAGTGACTAAAGCTTCAAAAAGATTACTAAAAGATTATAGAAAGCTGGGGAGACTCTTAATGTTTCCTTCAATATGCTCCCTACTGATATTTGGCTGCTTCTTGTTTGGTTTTTGTTTTAATCTGACAGCTTTATAGTCCAGTACCTTTTGGGAGCTGTCCTAAGTGAGTCCGTTCTCCTCCTAGAATGACAGAATGTCACCTTATAATTAATTGATTAATATGCATGGCTTAAATAATTTTTATTTAAACATTGTTTTATATTTGCCTGTAATGCAAATTTTGTATTCTATGATCTTGAGGTACCATTATCACTACTTGTCATTTCATACATCTTAAAAGTTTAGGGTCATCTGCAAACTTAAAGATGATATAACATCTTTATTAGATAATAACATTAGATAACAATAGGATAAATACATTATAATGTATTTCAAATATATTTATTTTAAAAATCATGTAACAAAATACTAAATAATGGGTCACAGTGGTACACATCTGTAATCCCAACAACTCGGGTGACTGAGGCAGGAGGATCACAAGTTCAAAACCAGCCTCAGCCACTTAGCAAGGCTCTAAGCAACTTAAGGAGAAGGCCCTGTCTCAAAATAAAAAACAAAAAGACCTGAGGGTGTTGCTCAGTGGTTAAGCTCCTCTGGGTTCAATCCCTGACACCAGAAAAAGAAAAGAAAATATTGATTGTGATGGGGGAACATTAGGGGAACAACTGCCTAGTTTATACTTGTCAACAGAAATTCTTTAGCTAAGAGAAAGCATTCCCAGAATCACCTTTATGTTCTGTCCCTGCTGTCCTGGAAATGGTTCTCTACAATTGAAAGTTTTTTTCTGTAGCTTGTTGATTACAATTTTCTAAAATTCAAAGATTTACATAGATTTTTATTTATTTTTATCGGTCATAAGATTATTAGTAATAGACTCCTTCTAAGTCATATTTCCCTGAAAGAATATATTTTATTAGCAACATTTAGATCAGACAGATGTTGATTTACACCTTGTCAAAAAGAGTAAAGGAAGTCAAAAATAAGTCTCTCCAATTCCAAACTGGAAAATATATTAACATCTTCAAGGCATAGCACAGTTTAAAATGTGTTTCATAACAAATATTTTTTTATCATCAGAAGGGGAAAAGGTACATCTACATTATTTTAGGTGGGGAGAGGGAATAGAATGCCTGTAGAGATAAAGGTAGAAAAAGAAAGGTGCAAGGGGGTAAAACTAACACCTTGTATTGGGGCTAGGAGATGATATTAGCAATATTATTTATTTAAAAGTAAAGTGATAAAGATTTAATATCCATAAAGCTCTGATAAATCTGCAAGAAAAAGAAAAAGGCCCTAAAATATAAAAAAGCAATTCACAATAGGATACATACAAATAACCAAAATATTTTTAGATTCAGATTCAATAGTCATGAAACTATTAAAACAAAAATATATCATTTTTCTTTCACATATGGAGCTTACAAAAGGTTAGGAAGAATTGGAAAATCTACTGGAAACAGGATTTCTCATATGCTATTGCTGGGGAATATGAAATCACACAAATTTTTTAGAGGCAAATGTGACATTATGTTTCACATGTCTTTGAAATGTGTATAACTTTTGACCTAGGATAACTTACAGATGTACATAAATACTTTATCTCCATGGATATTTATTAAAGTATTAAGAAAGAATTAGAAATAGTGTGAATGTCTAGCAGTAATGGATTAGGTTAAAAACCAAGAGATGGTTTTATTTTTAAAATGAAATGATGTGAAAGCAGTCTATGTGTATTATTTAAAAGAAAACGTAGGCTTTCAAGTTGCATAAACAGGATTTTTTGTTTGTTACAGTAGAGTTATAAGTTACTGTTCAGATCAGCATTCTTTTTAGAATGGAGAGCATTATTAATAATTATACCAGGATTAACAGGCACACACTGACTGTTTCCTTGTTCAAAAGTCATAACAGCCAACAAAGCAAAGATAATACTGATGGTCCATATTTAACGTGATGGTTAATTCAACCTTTTAAAGTGAAATTAGTCAGAGCTGAAAGAATTTAAATCCTTCAGTAGGGCTTAACTCTAAAAGCAAGCCTGAGGGAGTATCTTGTATTTACCTCTGCTTAATAAATATACATATTTTGATATGGATATGGTATCTGTAAAGGTCTTCTTATTTTGTGATTATTCTAACTAATTAGAAGCTTAAAATAGTTACAAATGACAATCTAAGAATTCTAAATTTAGGTTCTTCATTACTTTAGGTATAGCTGTTTTTTATGAATCCAATTAACATGTGAAATATATGAAATTAAATTTTTCAAATTAAAGTTTCCAGCGAGGCTTCCTCTTCCCTGTCATTCTAGGCACCTAAGAAGTGTCATTTAAAAGACGGTAATTCAAAAAATCTTCAACAGGAGGATGTTGAGCAGGAATATCCAGTTGGGATTTCTGTTTTAATAAACCTTACTCTCAAGAGTCTGTTGAAATTTCAGATGCTACAGTCCTTCTGTTTAAAAGTCTGAACTTACAGAGAGCTTTTATGTTTCCAAAGAATGTTCTTTTTCTATACAATATTTTATGATAAAATAGAAATAGTATTCTTAGTTTATTTACCCCTGTAAGTTCTTTATATTTTCACATTACCATTTCCTAACACTAGCAGATAAGTGCCATTTTTTTGAGTAGGGATTCTTTGTAGTATTAAAGTTGATATCATTATTTCAGAGGTTATTCTTTAAAACTTACCAAAATATTTTCTTCTTAAATACCTAGTATTAGCATCTGTTAGCTCAGTGCAAAATAAAGGTAGTACCATTTTGACACTAAAATTGTTTTGATTTTCACTGTTAAATTTACTTCTTACGAATTTTTTCTTTTAATAGTTGATTTTTTTGTAGAACACCTGCCTTCCTTTGGCTCAGGTCCAGATTTTTTCCAATGGTGAGAATGTAATTTTAGAAAAATGCAGTTATATTTAAAAGAATACTTACTAGTTATTTAAATTTTAAAATCTTCCTTGTTATGGGATCTTAGTGGAAGGCCATAAGTGGGCAGGCATTCTACCTTGACTATTGTGTTTTTATTGCTTGAGAAGTATTGTGATATTAAATAACTGCAGTAAAATGGTACTTATGGTATAGTTTTAAAACTAGAGGGATCTTGGAGTCATACTAAATTCAAACCCCCTTCTCTGTAATTACTAATTTTGTGATCTTGGGACATGTTACTTAACATCTCTGGTTTTCAACTTTCTCATCAATAAAATATGAATAATAGCAGCTATTGCATAGCTTAGAAGAATACCTGTAGTATGGTAAACAAATGTTGAATATGATTATCATCACTCATATTTTTAATTTTCCCTAAGTATATGCTCTAAGAACTGTATATAGTTTACATCATTGCCATACCAATCTAATTCCTTATGATATGGTCAGAAGACGATGTCATCTCTCTTCAGAAGACCATCCCACATATCCTATTGGCATTTTTACCTGTTTGTCTACTGGTTTAAATTTAAGTCACTTTTTATTAAGAATTCTACAGTTGGGGCTGGAGCAGTGGCTTAGCAGTGTCACACTTGCCTGGCATGCACAAGGACCCAGGTTCAAACTCCAGCGCCACATGCACAACTAAGTGTCAGAGCAACAAAAACGAGATGAAAAAATAAAATAAAAAATTGAGGGGCTAGAGCGGTGGCTCAGCGGTTACGGTGCTTGCCCAGCATGTACAAGGACGCAGGCTTGAACCCCATCACCTCATACACAACGAACTGTTGAAGCAACGAAGGCCACATGAAAAGCTAAAACAATTGATTCTCTCTTTCTCTCTCTCTCACTGTCCCTCCCTCTCTTAAAAATTTTTTTTATTCTCTCTCACACTCTTCCTCTCTCTTTAAAAAAAAATGGAGTTAGAATGACAGATTTGCCAAAGAAATAAATGTGAAAAGTGATTTTAAACCATGATCAAAGAGCTTTCTGAAAAAGCAATTTATGTTAAAGCGTTTTTAGGGAGATCATTAATAAACATATAAGAAATGAAAACCCAGGCTGGAGTGGTAGCTCAGCAGTCTGTGCACTAGCCTGGTACGCGAGGACCTGGGTCAGACCCCAGCACCTCATACACAATGAAGTGTTGGAGAAACAAATGCCAGATGAAAAAATAAATAAAATTGATTCTCTTTTACTCTTCCGCTCTCTTAAAAAAAAGAAAAAGGAAAGAAATGAAAAACAGTTTTCTGAAGCACAGAAAAATTAACAAATCCTTGAAGTATTTATAAAATGGTATGGATATTTGGCATGGGTTTACTCTTCCACCTCAATTCATAGGCAATATTATTCTGTCAACAGTAGACTGGAAATTTGTATCACTGTTCTCACCTTCCTGGACTTCAGGCATAGCTTACTTGCTTTTTCCTATCTTCACCTGTATGTGCTTCTAGTCAGTTTACCATACAATTGTTAGCATCAGCCTATAACACTTTTTGCTCAAAATTCTCTACTGATCTCCCATATCCCCTAGAGTAAAAATTCTGTCTGTATTGGACCTGGAAGTTCACCCCAATTCATCTCTTTAAAATGTATCTCTCCAGGTATGGTGGCACAAGCCTGTAATCCCAGCAGCTCGGAAGGCTGAGGCAGGAGGACTGCAAGTTCAAAGCCAGCCTCAGCAATTTAGCAAGCCGCTGTCTCAAAATAAAACATAAAGAAGTCTGGGGATGTGACTCAGTGGTTAAGCAACCCTTGGTTCAATCCTAGCACCAAATCTACAACAACAACAAAAACAAACAAACAAACAAAAAAATTGTATCTCTGCTGCAGCTAAAGGGGCCTCTTTGGGGTATGGGAAATAAAACATTCAGGTTCCTGCCTCAGGGACTTTACACTTGTTATTCTTGGGAGAACGTCCTGTCCCCGTATATATACAGGGCTCACTCTAGCTCTTCCTCAGGTCTCTGTTAACTAGAGAGGCTGTCCCTGGCCACACCATACAGAACAGCACAGCCTGCTTGGTTCTCCCTCGTTGCACTTAACACCATCTGACATTTTTGTCTTTAACCCCACACTGGAAGATAAGCTGTAGGAGAACGTCTCTTCCTTGTCCATTGTTATTTCCCTACACCTGAAACAGTGCCTGGTTTGCTGAATGAAAGAAAAAATGAACACCCAAATAGACCCATCTCAGTTTACTACTGACTTCTCATCCACAGAAGAAATGTGAATTTTCTTAGTTATCTAAACTTCTTTAGGAAAATTAGGCTAAGAATAGGCCTGATATATAGTGTTTCTAGGTATTAATAAATGCACTATTACAAGGCTAAATACAAGAACTCCCATAGTCATCCTCAAGGGCCTCTTCTCCCCCCTACTGCGGCTCACCAGTGATGGCGACAACAGACACCCTCACCCTCACACAGCCTCCTTCATCACCGCTGGCTTCCTTTCCTATGGTGAGCGGGCCTCTGTCCTGGGATCAGTTTCACTTGGGCACTCCCTTTCTTTTTGGGGCACTCCTCTTCAAGGACTTCTCCCCTGATGGTTTTTAACCAGTTATCTTTGAAATACTTCTCTCTTCTTTCTTTAGGAATCCAAAAAGTCCTTACTTGTGATTGATTTGTGGTAGATTATTAATTATAATATGCCTCTTTCAAGGAAAATAAAAGATATAAAATTTTAAATTATTATTTGTAAATCAAGTACCCGTGGAAGGTTTTTTGTTGTTTTATTTTTTGTTTTGGTACTGGGGATTGAACCCAGCAGCACTTAACCACTAAGCCACATCCCCAGTCTTTTTATTTTTTATTTAAAGACACAGTCTTGCTAAGTTAGCAGGGCCTTACCAAGTTGCTGAGGCTGGCTTTGAACTTGTGATCCTCCTGCCTTGGGGGTTTTGAGATTCTGGGATTATAGGTGTGTACTACCACGCCCAACCCCTGCAAAACATTTATAGAGGACTTTGCCTTCTTATTCTCCTTTAACCTGTTTTGACACAGATATAGTCATTAAAATAATGCTTTTGTGTTGGAGCAGTGGCTCGGTGGTTATAGTGCCTGCCCAGCATTCTCGAGTACACGGGTTCAAACCCCACCACCCACGGATACAACTAAGTGTCAGAGCAATAAAAGCCATGTGAAAAACTCAATAAAAATTGATTCTTTAAAATAATAATAATAATAATTTTCTTACTCAGTTTTGCTTAGTTTCTAATGTCACAGATATAATGCAATTTTTCATTGGGAATATTTGAATTTACATAGAAAGGTTAGCCACTTAAACAAGAAAGGAGTAGGGGATAATTACAGACTCATTTTTAAATTATCCTGAGTATGCAGCAATCATTAGTTACTTTTTCTACAGGGAGAAGGCAATTTGAGTTCCAAACACTTAACTTATAACCAATTTAAAAAAAAAAAAAGAAACCTCTTTTTTAAAAGAAAAAAAAGAGAGAGGGATAGTGAGAGAGACAGAGAAAGAGAGAAACAACTTTATTTAGTTTTTCACATGGCCTTCATTGCTCCAACACTTAGTTGTGTATGTGGTGCTGGGGTTTGAACCCGGGTCCTCGTGCTTGCCAGGCAAGTGCCAAAGCCGCTGAGCCACCGCTCCAGCCCAGAACCTCTTTTTAAATTGGATATTTCTCATGCTATTAGTCTATGTGTTTATATATTTAATAGGTTAAAAAAATACTTTTCTCTAAATCAGTATAATCCAGAATTCCCCAAAGAATACTTTAGAAAAACTAGTCCCTTAAAGATGTTACTTTTTTTTAATAGAGAGAGACAGTGAGAGAGAGAAAGAGAGAATCAATTTTTATTTAGTTTTTCATGCAGGTTTCTTTGCTCCAAGACTTGGTTGTATATGTGGTGCTGGGGTTCGAACCCTTGAATTCGTGCACGCCAGCCAGGCAAGCGCCATAACCGCTGAGCCACCACTCCAGCCCCAAGATGCTACTTAAGAATGAAAAGAAAACTCTATTATCAAGTAACTTTGGTAGGACTCTTAGGCACCAGGTATCTTAGAATTTTACATAAAATATCTTATTTATATTTACAATGAACTTATAAGATACAACTACTACTATTACAAGTGGAGAAATGGAGATTTGTTTGGAGAAGTGAATAACTTTCCCAAGGTCACCCGACTAATAGAATAAACATTTGAATCTAGACAGTCCATTTATAAAACTCATATACAATCTCTAGCCTCTGTGACCTTTAATGAGAGGGGAAAATGTAAATGGTGTCATTTATGAATGTTCAACTAATGAAAAGATGAATTATCTTTTAATATTTTGTTATTTTTGTTTCAAAGACATTGCTGGAATTCCTCTTCCTCAAAATTTGAGTGGATACTCTTTGTTGCCATTATCATCAGAACCATTTAAGAATGAATGTAAAGTCGAAAACTTACATCCTCCCTGGATTCTGAGTGAATTCCACGGATGCAATGCCAATGCTTCCACCTACATGCTTCGAACTAACAGATGGAAGTACATAGCCTACTCTGATGGTGCTTCAGTATTGCCTCAACTCTTCGGTAAATTAATTGTTGTGTTTTCAAGTGTAATGTTATGCATTAATATTGACCTATGTAACACTGCTCAAGAGATTCAATAATTATTGTTAAATAACTGAAAATCTGCTGAGACAGGCTACAGAGGTTGCCCAAGTGAGGAGCAGCTTCCTTGCCAATCAGCCTGTGAATATCAGAGAAAGTACCCTAAAGCTTTGGATCTGGATCTTATGATTGAAACTATTATTTTCCCTAACGAGATCTTTTAATGCTTATTGTTAAATTTCCCAATCAGTAGTCAAACCTTCTCATTGTATCTTGGTTTTATCTGTTCTGAAGGATTAACGCTTACCTCTTATGAAGCCAGACATTTTGTATATATTATGTAATGTTCACCCCAACCCTCCAATATAGTACCATTCTCCTCATTTTACCGAGGAGATGGGCTGGGGGTCTGAGAACTTCAGACATCTGTGCAAGGTCTCACAGCTAAGAAGTAGCAGAACTGAGAGCTCAACCCCAGTCTGACTCCAAAAGCCATTCTCTTTCCATCTTATAAAAATGCCTGCCAGCTTCACTAGTCTGAGAGTTAATTTTTAAATAGCACTTTTAGATTTAGGATTTTACTTATATTCTTTCCCATTTTGGCCATTATTAATATTTATTTCTCTGTAAGTTTCCATCCTACTTGTACAAATGTCAAAATTATTAACTGAAAATAATTTTTAAAGGCCAAAATGACTAACCTCCTTAACTCTAAGAACAGAGAATTCTTGGCTTCAAAAAGTCCTTAAATTTTCATCCTGATGAAATATGGCTTCTTGCTTGTTCACTGGCCATTGTTAAATGAAATTTATGGTCCCATGGTTTGGGCTGAGCTCCTCCACTATATCCAAAAAGCAGACCAAACCAGATTGGAATCACTAGTGTCACATAATCAAAATGAACTTTAAAACAGGCCAGATTCCGAAAATCCAGATTCACAGAAATAAATCACAAGGGGCCTATCTTACATGATCCACATGAAAGTACCTTCCATTTTAAACCTATAAGGAAAGTAACTTTATAACCACCAATATGCTTTTTCCTCCTTGTTTCTGCTTTCTTCATGCTTTTTCAGTTTATAAAGTCTACCTCCTCTGCTCAGCTTATCAGAGTACCTTTTCTAATTCTGTATATGGTGTGTTGCCCAACTCATGAATCACGAAGTAAACATCAATTGAAACCAAATTTGTTGTAATTTTGTTTTTTAACACTGTGTTCTGCAAAAAGCAGATGTGACTACTAAAGGATTGGGGGCGGGGTGGGGGGGGGAGCCAGCCTTTCCTATCTTCTCTAGGGTTTATTTACTGACTTCCCTTTCCTAAAGAGGTGTCATGTGAAGTCTTCAGAGGTCTCCTGCCTAATGCACTCAGGTAACTCATAGTGGTATTTCCCTGAACATACAGTGTTCATTTTCTATTTTGAAGTTGTCATAATATCTTCAACAGGCTGTTTTTTCCAGATTGGCATCTTAGTTACATCCTCTGTCTTCCTACACCATTTGTAAAAAGCATTTATAGATCTGACATATTTATCATTATTTTCTTACTGATAGTGACTGAGAATTTTTCATTTCTGTGGCTATTAGATGAAATGGAAGTGTTTACAATTCTAACTTTCAGAAAGTCAAGCATAAGATGCTAATATCTAAAGAAAACTAGGAATGAATGAAGTTGCAGGAGTGTGACTTGTCTGTATAAAGAATTCTTACAGCTAGAAAGTTTAGGGCTATTGAAATGGAACAATGTAAACATTACTGGGGGTTTTTTCTCCCTTTGCATGTCAAAGGAAGAAAAGCTTCAGAAACAGGAAGAATTCACTCTAATCCAACTTACTAATGTAATGATAAGGGTTTGACTGTTTCTGGCATCTAAAAGTAGATAAGAAAAAAAAGTGGGGAAGTAGGATGATGCAGGAAGGAAGATAATGTGGGCATATGTTGCAGGAGTGTTTAATTTTTGGTGTATTATTTTACCCTATACAATCATGGATTGTTTAATGATGGGGATATGTTCTAAGTTAGAAGTGTGTCATTAAGCTTTGTGCTAAGATCAGATGGTGTACTTACACAAACTCACTAGGTGATCTTAGAGGACTGCCATCATATATGAGAAGCATTATGCAGCACATAATAACCTATATACTGTCCTTCGTTTTAATAATTAAAAGGAACTTAAAACACAAATCTAATATATTATCTTCCATAATGACATTCTAGAAAAACTTTTGAGTACATAACTATTCTGACAGGTATTTACTGTTTTTTCTTTCAGACCTTTCCTCAGATCCAGATGAACTAAAAAATATTGCTACAAAATTTCCAGAAATTACTTACTCTTTGGATCAGAAGCTTCGTTCTATCATAAACTACCCAGAAGTTTCTGCTTCTGTCCACCAATACAATAAAGAACAGTTTATCATGTGGAAACAAAGTATAGGGCAAAATTATTCAAATGTTATAGCAAACCTTAGGTGGCATCAGGAATGGCTGAAAGAACCAAGGAAGTATGAAAGTGCAATCGATCAGTGGCTTAAAACCCATACTGCTCCACAAGCAGTTTGAACAAAAATAAGAAAATAATGTTCTAGAGCTACATATAAATATGTTAATATGTATTTTAAATGAAACAATTTTATTAATTACTTTTACTTTTAAATAATGTATTATATTGTAAAATGCTAGAGATTTATAGAATTACATATTTTCAAAAATGTCCATTAAGACCTTATTCTTACAAACTTCTAAAGATTTAATGGAAATATCAAAAGGATAGAAGCAACTACCATACTACAAAGTTGTTACTCTGAATAAATATAGAATG
Organism: Aplodontia rufa; assembly: GCA_004027875.1. Taxonomy (NCBI): domain Eukaryota; kingdom Metazoa; phylum Chordata; class Mammalia; order Rodentia; family Aplodontiidae; genus Aplodontia; species Aplodontia rufa. Next base: position 33,297 of record PVKS010016792.1, read on the forward strand.
TAAAATATTTTAATAGTTATTATTACTTATAAACCATAAAATAATCATATGTATTTGATAATGTTTGTGAGTTATTTGTATTTGACGGAACCATTTGGGTGTATTTGATGAGAGTATTGAGATTTTTCTGGTGTTTTTTGACATTGTAGAAATTTATATTTTTCATGTAACCGAATTTAATGAATCTTTATACTCCATAAGTATATATACAATTATAATTTGGCAATTAAAGTAATATTAATTTTAAAATTTATGAATCTTTGCTTTTGTGACTGTGGAATTTTGCCATATTTAGAGTTTTATATTTTACCCTTAGATTTCTGACCCATTTGGAATATATGTTAGAGATCTAACGTTAGTTGTTTGATTTTTTAAAAATGGCTACCCAATTGACCTTTTATTAAGTAAACTATCTCTTGTCCCATTAGATAAAAATGTTATTTATTACATAACACCTTGGAATGAAGAAATTATTTCCCCACTGATGTGAATGCCATTTTATCATATACCAAAGTCCCACTTACACTTATACCTTTTCTGAACATTTTATTTTGCACAGGACTGTTCTGTTTTTAACCTGGTAGTCAATGTCTGATAGGACTTCCCTTTGCAACTTTTTCCTTTCTTCAGAACTGTCCTAGATACTCTGCTTACTTGGTTTTGCCATATAAATTCAGAAGTTTCTATAATTCTAAAAATGAAAATCCTTAGTCTTTTTTGTAAAATCATTAAAATTATGGCCTTAAGATAATACAGAAATTAATCTTTATGATTGTCATTCTAAAGAATTTAGTCTTCTTTTCCCTTTGTTCATGTCTGTTGTTATAACCCTCAGCAGTAGTCTAAATTTTGTTCAAATAGATCAGTTTCTCTGGAGGGATTTTTGGTTGTTATTAAGAAAAGCAAAAATTGATTTATTTTTGTGATCTAATGTGAAAGGTAATTATTCCATCAGACAAAGCAGTATGTATATATATGTCGCTTTAACTGTGTCTTTTATGCATCAGAAGTATAGCTATGCATTATATTGCTATTAGGATTTTTTTACTTGTTTTTTCCCCATATTTTTATTGGTACACTATAGTTGTATATAGTGGTGGGATTCATTGTTACATAATCACAGATGCACATAACAATAAAATTTGGCCAATATCATTCCCTGGTATTTCCTCTTTCCCTCCCCTGGTCCCTTTCCTCTCCTCCACAAATCTCACTTTGATTTTCATGACATCTCCCAACCACTTTTATTTTCCTTTTTCCTCTTTGACTTCCACATATGAGAGGAAACACCACCCTTGGCTTTCTGAGTTTGGCTTATTTTGCTTAACATAATATTTTCAAATTCCATCCATTTTCCTACAAATGACATAATTTTACTCTTATTTATGGCTTAAAAAAAATCTCAGCATATATACCACATTTGTATCCATTCATCCATCGATGGACACCTAGGCTGGTTCATATTTGGGTATAAATGTATCACTGTAGTATGATGACTTTAATCCTTCAGAATAAATACTGAGTATGGATAGCACTGGTGGTTCCATTCCTAGTCTTTTGAGGAGCTTCCATACTGATTTCCATAGTGGTCATACTAATTTGCAATCTCACCAACAGCGTAAAAATGTTTCCTTTTCTCCACATCCTCTGAGGAACTTTAATATCACCCAGGCCACACCCCATACCATTTGAATTAGAACTTCTAAGAGGAAACCTGGTTGCTGTTTTGTTTGTTAAACCCTCCAGCCAATGATCCTAATGTATAACCAGAAGTGAATTTACTCTTCGTGTTTTATCATTTTTGTTATGGCTATCTGAAGTGAATCTTCTAGTCACTTGTTTACATATGAAAACTCTCTCTCTCTCTATATATATATATATTGTGTACTGAACCACCTTATTGTTTGTAATAGCTTTTCAATTGATACCTTATATTTTCCAAGTAACAGGTTTATCTGCAAATAATTAATTTCACATTACTTTTTCAAACTGTCTTTAAAGTTTTCGTCATGAGCCAATTCTTCTTTTTTATTTATTTAATGACTTTATGAGCTCATCTTTGTAGTTATTTATAAAGTTCTGAGCAATTAATTCCACTTCAGAACATATTTGTTTGTACATATATATCTCATAAACTCTGAAGTGAACCCGTTAAGATAAAGAACTCAATATTAGATTAAGTTTAAGATTAAAATATATAAATATACTTCCCAATGACTCCTAATTTAACCTAATGAGCATAAAACAGCTAATATGTAGGTGTACATGCTACTAAGGAGGGGGAGCAATTATAATAGCAACCTGGTTCTGAAAACAAGCTTGTGAAGATAAATGCAATTCACCTCATTCTATGCAGACCTTTTAAGTTGCATTCATTGTTAAGAATTTACTGAGCATCCACAATTTTTAAGCATAGTAAGTATAGGATTATGATTAGGTACGTTGATTTTTCACAACAATATCTGATTCAAACTGGTATCAAACCATGAAAATAGAAAATTAAGAAAAACTTATAAAACCAATTAAATATCAGAATCCAAGAACTAACACTAATTAGAAGCCAAATCAAGAAATTTGGGGCTTCACACTTTACAACTGCCACTGTTACTACCCTATTCCAATCTACTATAATCTGTTTGGAATTTTGCAGTAGACTCCTAGAGAGTTCTGCCTGAGTCTGTCCTTGGTTTTCTCCAGTCTATTCTCAACACAACCACCAAAGAGATCCTGCTAAGATATGGTTCACTTGTTGGCTCCTTCAGGTGACTGCTCAAATGTCACCTCTTACAAGTGTTACTCTGCTCTATTTTTCTCCAAAGAAGTCATAATCATCAGCTTAGTTTTACATATTTATTTATATGTCTTTCTCCCCACCCCATCCCAATGGAAGAAAAGCTGCCTGCAAGCCTAGAGGTTTGTCCTTAATTATCTCAACTGCCTAACACATACTGGAAACTTAGCAAATCAAATTAATATACTTGTAATTATAGCTGTACAATACCAATTGATAGAGAATGCCAACATACTGAGGCCAGGGCAGGGAAGGGACTAAAAGGTTACAGGTTTCTCCATACAGCAAAGCCTCCTAGAAACAGTAATTCTGTTTGTGTGAAATCCTGCAACAAAAAGCTAACAAAGGAACGCCTCCCTGCCTTAACTTTTCCTATGAAAAGATACTAAATATGTTTAGGCTTTATGAGCCATATGGCCTTTTTCACAACTGCTCAGTTCTGGAGTTGTAGCATGAAAGCACAACACATAATAGTAAATAAATCAGTATGACTATGCTCTAAAAAACTTTGTTACCAAGCATACAGAATTCTGAATTAGTGAGCCACACTCTGCTAACTACTGGTATAGAACAATGGTTCACAACTTTGCTGTAAACAGGAATCTCCTAAAGATGTTTAAAATATTAATGCCTGGGATTTAACAAATATATAGCAAATCACAAGCTTCCGGAATTGTTAAAGCTTCCCAAGTAATTCTAATGTGCAGCAAAATTTGAGAACTACTGGTCTGAAATCTTGCTATTCAAATTATGGTGCTCAGACCAGAAGCAGCCGCTCAGCTGGGAACCTTATCTGTCCTTTAGTTTAAATTTTTAAAAGAAAATACTATATTCTCTCTACTCTTTGTAATATTCTATTTCATTAAACCTGAAAGATCCTATAAAAACTACAATTGATAAAATTTGTTAAATGGCTACATGTATAAAAATCAATCTATAAGAACAATAACTAGATAAAAATGAAAATTAGGGGAAATATTCTACTCACATTATGACAAAATGCTTTAAAAATTAAGGAAAGTAAGAACCTACATTTTAAAAAATTACAATGGTCTTTTGAAGTATATAAATAAGATATGAACATGAAATAATATTTCTTGGATGGGAGGACTTAATCTTAAAATATCATTTTCCCAAACTTAATATAAATGTTTCATTCAATCCTGGTTTATTCCTAGTGAGAATATTTTTGAAAATTTTAATTGGACAAATGGTCATAGAGTTTTATGGAAAAATTAATGTCTGAAATAACTATAATAAAATTGTGAGTAAAAATACTGAGGTGTGACTAAGATTATTGGTCATTAAAATATACTATAAAATCACTGACTTAAACTAAAAACTTCCTTGCCGTAAAGCAAGAAAAAGAACTTCGCACAATTTAACTAAAAGAAGCTCAATCTGGATAACAGAAAAGATCTAGATGTGTGCTGAAATTACATATGGCATGCATTATATATATGATCTTTTGTGTGGGTCATATATAATGTGTGTGTGTTGCTTATAATTGTGTATATTAACCCATCATTATATAAGATTTTTAATCTAAAATTTTTTAATTTCAACACTAAGAAAAGCAAAATCTTAAATAATTTTTGGGTCAAAAATTATAACTCAAAATGCAATTTTGAAATAATATACAACCAAAGCTTAAATAGTTTTTTTTCTTTGAAGAATAAAAGGAAATAAAATTAAGCTAAATATAAAAAGTTATAAAAGAAAATAGGAAGAAATTTAACAATATTTATGGTGGAGGACTAATCTCCTTAAATAATAGTTGTACAAATTCTGCTTCCACTTAAGATAAGGAAAGCTGCAAAAGCACACTGTTCCCATGTTAACAACCACCAAAATAAAAAAATAATCTACAAAGTAAAACATTTCTTCAGCCTTTCAGAAGACAGAGATTGCAATGGAATAGGTGAACTAAATTCCAAAAGGTAGCAAGCCCTTTCAAGGAACAATGGGATACATGAAACTCTCTCACCTTTGACAGACAAGGGAAGGAAACGTAGCCCAAAAAATGTGAATAAGTAATATTTTAATAAATTCCTAAAGCAATGGATGTGAAAATAATGACAGAAACTCTGGGAACCCCATACCCAAGGGAAGTCATACTGACAAACCAGCTATTATTCTTGGAAGTTAACACTACACTCTCTCATTCTGGGGCAGAGTAGAAGACCTGATAGCACCTTTCAGTGGGACAGATGTACAGAATGGGAATGGCTGCCTCTGGAATTCAAGCATAAAATCTGGAACCTTTTCTCTTATAAAGCAAAGCTCATCTGCCACTGTGGCAGGAGCAAGTCACCCCACTACCTCCCCACCCCCACCCTGTCCTGAGCAAAAAGTCAACAAATTACTTGGGGTGGGGGGTGGATTACAGCAAAAGCTTTAGTCTGCTGACAGTGGGGGAATGCAAAAACCAATACCCAGAGTCTTCCCATTACAAACCCAAATGGGACAGGGACAGGAAACTTACTCTCACTGAGGGCAGGGCTCAACACCCACTCAGCAAAAGTGAAACCAGATCCATCATTTAAACATGGACTTGGGACCCCAGTCTCCACGGACAGAAAAACAGGATTTACTGCCCCCCCCCCAAACCTGGCCGTCTGCCCAGGGGGCTCTGTGGAACTGCGAATCCCCTCTTCAGCTCGCAGATCTTTCAGATGGCAAACTCCTGCCTACCCTCTTACATGCCCGAATAGAAGTAGTCTGTGAACAGATCACAGCACAGTAGGGCACATCCTTCTCAAGGGGACAGCCTGCCTCAGACTCTGCAAAAGCTGCCCAAAGCTGCCCGGAACTTTCTCACAGGGCAAGGTCTGACATTAGCCTCAGGAACCTTTGAACAAAAGGAGCAGCCTGGGCTCTCCATTAGCATCTGAGCCCTGCACATAGCCAAGGCTCCATAGGTCCTGAACTCTCCAGGTGGGCGCCCCCTAGTGCTTGCAATTGAGAACCACATAATCACTGCCACAATCTGGACCCTCCCTCCCTGGGTTTCAGTCAACCCCAAAGAGCAGCTCTTGGGACTTCTGAAGATCATAAGACACCCAGAGTGGGTCATCAGTGATCCCGGGGAAGTGAGTTTCAGTCTGGCCACTCTCCTTGGAACAATCAGAGCCCCACACAACTTCACTAGGATCAATGAGACTGTCTAGCTTCTGAGCCCCCGGCTCAAGAAGTTCTGGAGTGTGGACAGGCAGAAAATAATCAATTCAGGAATGCAGCTCAGGGTGAACTCTATCCTCACAAGAAGCAAGAGAGGGCAGGATCTTCTACCCCTCTGCAACAGAAAATTTTGAAGAGCTCCTCTAGGAAAAACCAGGTCACCTGAGATAACCAAACTGCATCTCCCCCAACAAGCTCAACTGTGAAGAATCCCCAGCTAGATGGCAGATTTGAACACATCCCCCCAAGGTACATACTCGCTGATCTAGGGGGCAAAAAATCAGAACTTTCCCAACTACTTTTGTTTTTTGTTTGCCTCTTGGTTTTTTTTTTCTTTTTTAAATGCGAACTCTGCTGGAGTATAATATTTTTAATTTGTTCAACTTCTAACTTTTTAACATTTTATTTTTTTGTTTTGTTTTGTTTTAATCTTTTTTGCTATATTAATACTGAATTTGGTGTTGGTGGATGTAAATATTTATCCATGTGTATGTATTGGTAATTGGCTCCTACTGTCTCTGTGTCTTCTTGAACCTGACTGCTGTCTCTATAGCATTGGGATCCAAACAGGAAAACACTTCATGATAGCAAAATAGCCCTCAGTCTCCTACGGGCGAAGAGAACCATGCCCCATACTAACCTCTTCTTTCCCTGTACTCTGGAAATTCCTGCATATAAGTGGTTTTCTCTTACCCTCACCCAAAGTCTTTACCCCACACGCATCCCATTTTTATGTTTTCCTTATTCCTGATGGAATAATCTACTCCCTCCAATCCCTTGTTCCTCTTTATTCTAAGTCAAGTGTTCTAATTTACCTCCCCAATTCACCTCCTTGACTTCCTAGTCATTTTTTCTCCCCACTTACAGAGGCCCTACTATCTGAAGAAACAGACATTCTTCAAAACAGGCACTTCCTTGCTATCATGATGTATCATGAGAGCGCTCTCAAAGAAAACTGCTCCTATAGGTGCTAATCATTATCATATCTGTTCTAGTTGACACTGTCTAGTATCTGCACCTATAGGCTCTCAAGTTCTCACAGATTGGTCTGGCATCTATAGGTATGAGTTGCCCAACTAGCTCCCCATCACAATGAAGAAAACCATAAGAAGCTCCAATTACCCCTACAAGAGTAACACATTTGAACTCCAAGACAGACACACCCCCTGTTTCTGAAAATGAGGAAAAGGGGAAATAACTCCCCTCCTCAAACTCACAGCTCTCCACACAATGATCCCATGGCCGGGGCCTTAGATGAAAACCAAATATATTGTATCAACATTATGATTAGTAACTCAATCAAAGAGTTGAAAGAAGAATTAAGGAAAGAAATCAGAGAACAATTTCAAGAGATGAGAGACAACTTTTATAAGGAAACAAGGGAGCAATTCAATGAGATGAAAGATCAGCTCTACAAAGAATTAGACATCCTGAAAAGAGACATAGCAGAGCTATAAGAATTAAAAAACACGGACAACCAAATCAAATCTTTACTGGAGGATACTAACACCAGAGTAAACTACACTGAAAATAGAACTTCACCTCTTGAAGGCAGTACATCAGATAACGAAGATAGGCTAAGCATTGTTGAGTTCAAAGAAGATAGACAAGATAAAAAAAAACTTACATTACATGACCAGAACTTCCAAATAATATTTGACGAGATGAGGAGAATTAACCTGAGAATCATTGGCCTGGATGAAAATGCCAAACAGCAAACAAGAGGAATTAAGAATCTTTTAAGCAAAATCATAAGCAAGAACTTCCTTCACTTTACAATTGACCCAGAATATCACATTCAAGATGCTTATAGAACACCAAACAGGCCTAATCAAATGAGAAATTCACCAAGACATATCATATACAAAATGAATAACAGAGAAATTAAAAAGAGAATTCTAAAAGCAGCTAGACAAAAGTCCCAAATCACATTCAGAGGCAAACCAATTCGAATCACACTATGCATTATTCAGATCAAACAATGAAGGCCAGAAGAGCTTGGAACAATATCTTTCAAGCATTGAAAAATAGCAATCTCCAACCAAAAATATTATACCCTGCAAAACTCAGCTTTAAATATGACGGGAAAATTAAATACTTCAATGATAAACTCAAGTTAGCAAGATACATGAACACAAATCCTGCACCACAGAATAGTCTCAAGGATATTCTTCATTCAGAAGAAAATGCTAATGATACCCTAAATCCTTAAACAAGGGAGAGTCAATAACCACATTACACACAAAATGACTTCCAAGATGACTCAAAACTCTGTAATAGTCACAAAATCTGAGACTCAGCTTCCCATATCTATGCTAACTCTGAATGTGAATGGTCTCAATGCCCCAATTAAAAGACACAGACTGGCTCACTGGATCAAAAAATAAAACCCAACAATATGTTGTCTACAGGAGACACACTTAACACTCAAAAATAGATACAGATTGAAAGTGAAAGAATGGCAAAATGTCTACCAGGCCTGCGGCCCAAAAAAGCAAGCTGGCGTGGTGATCCTAATTTCTGATAAAATTAATTTCCAGCTAAACCTAGTCAGAAAGAACAAAAAAGGACAATTTATCATACTAAAAGGGACATTTCACCAAAAAGATATAACGATAATTAACACTTATGCCCCCAACTATCCCCCCCCAAATATGTGGAAAAAAATACTTAAGGACATTAATTCCCTCATTGATCTCAACACAATAATACTGGGGAACTTCAACAGACCACTGTCAACAATAGACAGATCATCAAAACAAAAAAACCAATAAAGACACCTCCAATCTGAACAACTCTATTAATCAATTGGCCTTAACAGACATCTACAGAATATTCCATCCTAAGACAGCTGAATTTACCACCTTCTCAGTGGCTCATGGATCCTTTTCTAAAATAGACCACATCCTAGTTCACCGAGGTAATCTTAACAAATACAAAAAAAGTGGATATAATCCCATGTATTCCGTCAGGCCACAATGCTATGATCTTAGCAAACAATAACAAGAGAAACAACAAAAACTACTCAAATACTTGGAAATTGAATAATTCCCTCTTAAATGAAGATGTATAAAAGAAGCAATGAGAGCAGAAATCAGGAAGTTCTTGGAATTGAATGAGAATGAGGAAACAACATACCGAAATCTCTGGAACAGTGTGAAGGCATTCTTAAGAGGTAAACTTATAGCACTGAGTGCATACATCAAAAATCTAGAAAGAGCCCAAATAAATAGCCTTATGCTACAACTCAAACGCCTACAAAAAGAGGAACAATCCAACCCCAAAGCTAATAGAAGACAGGAAATAAATGAAATCAACGAAATTGAGAACAAAAAAACACTACAAATTATTAACAAAACAAAGAGTTGGTTCTTTGAAAAAATAAACAAGATCGACAGACCTCTTGCCAACCTCACTAAAAGGAAGAACAAAATGATGTAAATCAACAAAATCAAAGACGAAAATGGTAATATCACCACAGCCGCAACCATAATCCAGAAGATTATCAGAACCTATTTTGAAAATTTATACTCTGGGGGGGGGGCACTCCTGGGGATAATTGCAATATCCAGAATGTATACATATTTTATACACATTTTATATTATTTTGTTAAAATCTTGTAAGGTTGCTCAAAATAAAAAAAATTTTAAAAAAAGGTTAATTTAGCCTGAAAGAGATATGAGAAAATAAAATTCAGTTTTTCATGAAGAATATTCATCAACAGAGTACACATTTAGAGCTAATTAGTATTATCAGTTAAACATATTTATTTATATGCTTTTAAAATATTATTCTTATATTTGGCTTATAGCAAAGGCATAAACATTTCTTATCATAGACATTTTGAACCTACTCATTTCTTCATGATCAATTTTATCATGAGTTTGGATATTTATGTGTACTTACTTAATTATAAGTTCATTTCAAAAGTAATTTTTATTTTCATAAATTTTCATTAATTTATTAGATTCCTAATGCATCCAGCAT